>JAVTVY010039081.1:0-15883 GCA_036873755.1 Hanleya hanleyi | reverse complement strand
ACCGCATTCGGCGTTCGCTGCGATGGCCTGGGGTACAATACACGCCGGACTTGGGATTCATTGCGTTGGGTCACGGTAATGGGGGCTCTCTCTATACCCCGATGATAGGCTCGATTGTAACCACTCACAAGTTTCGGGAGAACATCGATGTACCGCCTTGTATTCTTATAGGTGAACTATTTATACATGCGGCCTTTGAATGTCCTGTTGAACCCTTCCACCACGGAAGCCTTGGTCTCGTTGTACGTATGGAAGAAAAACACCTTCTGGGCTTTCAGAAACTGTTGGAACGGTCTGTTGAGGAATTCCGTGCCTTCGTCGGTTTGCAAATACAAAGGTTTGCGCCCGGCCTTTGAACGCCGCTATGAGATTCGCCCCCGTTTTCGTCCGGATGGGTACCACCCACGCATACTTCGATAGGATATCGATGCACGTCAAGATATACCGATTCCCATCGTTGTGTTTGGCAAAGGCGCTCATATTGCCCAAATCCGCTTGCCACTGGGCATCTATTCCTCCCACGATGACCCGGTTCCGTAGAAAATGGCGACGGACAGATCGATGTAAGGTATAGGTGTCTTGTTTTCTTAACCAATCTCGGACTTGGGCACGTTGTATCCCCTGGGGTTTGGCCGCTCGATAGAGAGCCGACAAGGCACTATAGGCCGCCGGACTGTCAGGACTGTAGTATAAGTTATCCAACACCTTCTCCCAGCGCTTCATGGTGACAAATGATGATGGACCCTGGCTCTATCGTTTATTTATAACGGGTATATCTTGGGCCGGAGTTTCTTTCTCATTTTCCTCGTTGGCTTCCACAGTGTCCATGGTAAATGACCAGTCCAACTCGTCTGATGACGGCTTGATAAGCACTTGATCCACATCTACTACGGCATCTTCCAATGCAGACCATAGATCAGGGTGAAGGGTAAAATGCACTGTACCTCCATCTAGCCGAGCCAATTGAGCAAAGAAAGGGCCGCGTCGGATGTACACATCGTGACACAAGTGGATGAGGTCGCCGTCCAGTTCACCAGACAATACGCGTTTGAATTTGGTCCAGCCCTCTCGGGACAGACGAATGTGGGCCGGGCACGGTTGTGTAGGGTCCGCATCACAGATGTCTCCCACCTCCTCCATGATATCGACCTTATCCGCATACACGTGCAGGAAACCCTCGGGGGTCAAGCTGAGATACGCCCGTACTGCCTCCGCCATGGTCAGTACGTGAATGGTACCAGATTTGACTGTCTCTCGTATTTATAGGGAGAACCCCTTGAGATCAAAGGATCGGGTGGTCATGTCACTGGGCTGACTGAGTCTAGCCGGGTAATCAATGGCATCGTCGTCTGGTTCATGGCTAGACATTTGTTCATTGGGCTCTGCCGCCGCTTCTCTCAGGGCACGAGCCCACTCCAACTCGTCTGATGACCGCTCGTCCGGTGTAAACAGCTGGTCCACGATAGGCACCACTTTCTCGAAGGCTGTCCACAGATCGGGGTCTAGGGTGAAGCCTCGCGTAGGGTCTTGGTAGCGGCCCAGGCGTGGGAAGAACGGTCCACGGTGTACGTAGATGGCATTGTCTATGTGGATGAGGTGTCCGTCGAGTTCGCCGCTCAACACCCGTTTAAATTTGGTCCAGCCGTCACGGTGTAGCGTAACCGTATTCGATACGGTCTCAGCGCGCGACCAGTAAAAATCTCCACGGTCTTCCACGAGGGTGACTTTATCTTCATAGACGTGTAACCCCACCCGGGGTGTAAGGGGAAGGATGGCTCGTAGGACGGGTGACATGCTTGATCCAATGACGATCGTTGAATGACACACACTGTGTCTGCCCCTCGTATTTATAGTCAGGTCCCACTGTCAATGCCACAGCGCCAGGGTCAATAGGGCACAGAGCATGACTAGGCCAACCAGCCGTCGCTGGTTGCGGCGTGAGCGCTCCTGGTCCATAGCCCGAGTATCAAGGATGGCTGTCATAGTCCAGTAGTGGTGAGTGATGGCACACCTCTCCATCGACTGCACTCTGTCGAGGACCGCTTCTGTGAACTCGTTCAGGATCTGGCGTCGCCCCTCGTTGTCGTCGCCATCTGCAAACATGGACCGAACCACTGCTCGGTAACCCGTGAGTGAATTGACCACGGTGGCATGCTGTAAAATGCGAGTCGCATAGGGCTGGATCTCCGTCATGGCTCTGCAACCGTAGAAATGAAGGTGTAGGATCCAGAGAGACGTGTTTTATAGACCATGTCACACATGCGCGCCTAGACGTCGGGTGTAGTCCGTGATACGTACTATTCTGATGGGTTAGTGCAAAAAAGAGAGCAACAACAACAACACAGATTACAGATCAATCCTTTTATTATGCGTGAACATCATAGGAATGCATGTACTGACCTGTCTCTGGGGGTTTCCCACAATGGCGGTCACCTTCCGCCATTATCCGCCATTTTCCCACAATGGCGGTCACCTTCCGCCATTATCCGCCATTATCCGCCATTTTCCAACAATGGCGGTCAGACAAGTCTGGACATGTCCAAAGGTCACGCCCCATTCACCCAAACCGGAAGTGACGTCATTTTTACATCCGGGTGAAATAGGCGTCGATTTAACCTCTCCCTACATTGACGCGCGCGCGCGCTGCGGCCGGAGAACCCCCGCGCGCGCGCGCTGGGGGTCCGGGGCGGGCCGGGCCGGGAAAGTTGGAGGTAGTGTTTGAGCATTCTGAAAAACCGGAAGTGACGTCACACACTTGCGCAGACCCACCAAACTACGTGAACGCCATTGTGGGGAAAAACCCCAGTACATGACACGGAGAGACACAGACAAGTCTAGACATGTCCAAAGGTCACGCCCCATTCACCCAAACCGGAAGTGACGTCACACACTTGCGCAGAACCACCAAACCACGTGAATGTTAGTCCAGGTGGATGCTCCCCCACATAGGATTCACATGGATACCTCACTCGACACAATAGGCCCATGAGGGGCCCACATAGACCCCAACACGTCTATTTCCATACCCTTTGGCTACCGCGCATGCGCAGAATGACCCTATTTCTACCCCACATCCACGCCATCAGATGCTCCATTACATAGGCTTCACATGGATACCGCACACGACCCATTCGAACCGTGAATAGCCCATCTCTAACCCAAACACACCCACACACACACACCCCCATAAATGCCTGCTTTCTATACGACAGCCAGGCTGCGCATGCGCAGAATATTGACAACGTACGAACCATTAGTGTAGTCAAGTGCTCCTGCATGAGAGCTTCACATGGATACCTCACTCGACCCCATCGGACCATTAGTGGCCCACCTAGATCCCAACACGTCCACCCCGTATGGACCTATACACCCATAGCCATGCAGTATAGGCCTATACTTGGTGACTTTTTTTAAAAATTTCACCGTTTCGTGCCGGGACACTTCCTATCATGTTTGTCTTGACGAGACTAAGAAAACAAATCCAAACAACCATACCGCAAATGCATAGAAGTAGGTTTCCCAGTGGGACAAACATTGGACCTATACCCCCATAACCCGTATATGGGTCTATATGGGGCTATAGACAGACCTCGAACTTTTTAAAAAAAAATCACCGTTTCGTGCCGGGACACTTCCTATCATGTTTGTCTTGACGAGACTAAGAAAACAAATCCAAACAACCATACCGCAAATGTCTAGAAGTAGGTTTCCCAGTGGGACAAACATTGGTCCTATACCCCTAATATGGGGCTATATGGGTCTCCCTGAACTTTTTCCAAAAATTTCAACGATTCGCTCCGCGACACTTCCTATCATGTTTATCTTGACGAGACTAAGAAAACGAGACCCCACAACCTATACCGCAAATGTCGAGAAGTAGGTTTCCCAGGATGGTCCTATACCCCCATACCCCATATAGGCATTTTCCCGTAATTTAGGATAAAGTCCGTGTTCCGTATTTTTTCAGGAAAAAATTTACATACACCCACCCTGGAACTAGGGGGAGATAACTCTATTGATAGGCAAGCCCCGTTAAATCCGGCGACCTATATACCCCCCATACCCCATATAGGCATTTTCCAGGATTTTTTGATAAAGTCCGTGTTCCGGGGGGTTTTTTCAGGAAAATTTTTACATGCCCCCACCCATGACCGGATTCCCCTTCACATAGGCTTCACATGGATACCTCATACAACTCCATCGGCCCATTAGGGGCTCCCCTAGATCCCAAAACGTCTATTTCCATACCCTTTTCCCACAATTCCCTGTCTGCGCATGCGCAGAATGGTGACAACGCCCGAGGCGCTAGTCCAGTCAGATGCCCCTTCATGAATGCTTCACATTGATACCTCATATGAACCCACTAGACCATTAGTGGCTCCCCTAGCTCCAAAACGTCTATTTTCATAATCTTTGTCCACCGCGCATGGGCAGAATGCCGATATTTCAAGCCCATCAGATGCCCCTTGACGAATGCTTCACTTTGATACCTCACTCGACCCAATCGGTCCACTAGGGACCCACCTAGGTCACAAAACGTCTATTTATGTATTCCCCGTATACATTAACATTGGAAGTCAACCCATGGGACTACTTTCTGTCCGCGGAGGCAGACCGCATCACCACCAGACCGCATCACCGCGGAAGAATTCGAGATCAAAGGTTGCCGGAACTATAGCCTAGATAGGTCAGTACATGCCTTGATCATCATTAGTCCGAGTTGTCTCCCTTGCGTCCAGAGTGTATAGATGGCGCTACCATCGGAAGTGACGTCATTTTTACATCCGGGTGAAAGTTGGCTCAATAAGCACTTACACTACTACTTATGTCGTTAGAACGACTAAATATGCGCCAAAAAAAATTCCATGCCCCTTTTACGGCTCCATATGTTTGTGGCAGACAATTGTGAGTAATTCATTGTGAACTACATGTGCCCACCACATTCAAACCAGAGAGGGAATGTGCGTTACTTATTTTGGCATAACAGTAGGCATAGATAATGTGAAGATTCCAAGTTTCCATGATGTGACACGATATGTATGAATGGATATCAGAAGAAGTGTGAAAAGCCATACTGTCGTACCTTGCCACCAGCTTACGGAAATTTGAGGACAACTCCCCTGATCTGACAATAGGTACAAGACTGGATAAACTACAAATATGCTAACTGATACTCCGGAAACCAGAATTCTCTACTGTTACTGCTAAACAATTTTGGGCAGATGCAGCGGGGACAAAATCGGTCCTGTCCCGTGTCTAGCAGTAAGGTATCTATTTGAATCAGTGACCACTGCGTGTTGTCAAAGGCACCCGGAACACAATTCACAATGGTTATGGTTATTTTGCAGCCCTTATTAAGTTGATTTCATAATTTGTATTACATTAGCGTTAGCTCTAGTCACATGTCTTTGCTACATTCAGAGGGACTCCTGAGGATATTCGAATATGTGGCTCGTTTTGGTCCTCTCCGTTCAAATGATTACACGTACCCCAAAAAGTTTATGTTCATGAATATAGAAATGACAATTTCGTATGTGGTATATCTATTGGTGCTAATACTGTTATATGGAATATGGAATGGGTCTGTGGATCATGGACACGGATATTCTTTAATTGACGACGGCTGAATTATGAATGACGGACCGGACGTTTGTAAGAGTAATAGCCCGCAGGACATAATTAGCATGTATGGAAATAATTTTGGGAGAAACAAAAATTTCTCCGTCAGCGAGAATCGAACCCCTAATCCGTGAGTTGCTCTTACCATCTGAGCTAAGCCGGCTCATAGGTAATGTTCTGGTTGGGACAATTCACGGGGATATTGTCAATGCGCCAGCATAACTCAGACGATAAGAGCAACTCTCGGATTAGAGGAGTCCTGAGTTCGACTTCCGCTGACGGCTAAATTATTCTTTCTTTCATAAAATATGTCCATGGTCATGATTGAAAGTCCCTAGTGTGAAATGCACGACGTGAAGGATTAAGGAATAAATCGCAAAGTATGCTAATGACAGAAATTGTGTATAATAGTGTCACTATTTTGGTACTTTCAGCGAAATGTAATGGGAAGAAGTACAGTAAGACCTTAAAGGTGTGTTGTGATGGTGTCCTGCACCGAAAGAAAGCTTTCCAGAAGACCTCGTGTTGTGGGAAGTCGAGCTACAGCGCCAAAAAGTCCAAATGTGTAAATGGCAAAGTCGTCTGCGTCAATGGCACTCCCCTTAAACTTTGCTGTGGTGGGGTACTTCGCAAGAAACAACTTACGAAAAGGACAAGGTGTTGCAATACGGACAGCTACAGTGCTTTTTCGCACCGCTGTGAAAATGGCAAGATAGTGAAGAAAAGGTGTGGTGGTATACCGTACAACAGCCGCTGGAGTGTTTGTTGTGGTGGAAAACTTTACAGTAGGTTAACGGACGGTGTGATCCTGTGGGAGTCGGGCATAAAATGCGACTGAGTTGAAATGACGAACAATGTTGAATGAAGACGGGATATTTTTTTAATAAATTATGCTCCCCTGAGCTCAAACGATTTTATATGGACAATCCAGTTTGGCAACTTATTCCGAAGGTTGTCTTCACAGTTTGGGTTCTGAGCAAAATCAGTGTTGAGGCACAGTAAATCGCTTGATGCTCGTCTGCACTGAGATACTATCCAAACGTGTATATAAAGAATACAGAGATGTTATGAATTTTGTGGCATTATAGAGGAAGTTGATAGCCTACTTATTCTTACGTTTTATATCTATCAAAAGATCTGAATAAAGGGTATGGAACTTGACAATTCAGAAATTTAATTTCGTTGGTGTACTGATAGTACAACGATGTTTCTTGATGAAAAAAAACAATCAATTCAATTCAATTCAATTTCATTGCGATCTCTGCACTGATGACATAGACCAAGAGGAGACAACTCCAAAAGAACATGAATAGAAATCATGGGAGACAACTCCCAAACAATAACCTGTTGAGACAACTCTAACAACTAAAGCGAAGAACACAACCATTAGAAGTGGGCAAGGTATCAACAGTGACGTGGTTTGATTGTGTACCAAATATATGGGTAGGAATATCAACATTGACAGGTTGTTTTGATACCAATAAATGGGTAGGAATATCATCATTTACAGGTTGTTTTGATACCAATAAATGAGTAGGAATATCAGCAGACAACATATCAACACTGACAGGTTGTTTTGATACCAATAAATGGGTAGGAATAATCAATTAGGCGAGTATAGGTGTCAGCATTCAGTATTTAGCCATCATCCGCAAATGTGATTCTGCGTTAGTACTCGAATATGAGTGTAGGAAAAGTCCCCCACTGGAAAACTTCCCCCTGGAAAGATTACCCCCCGGCAATAAGTCCCCCTGAAAACTCTTCCTCCTTCAGGAATTTCTCCCCCCCGAAAATTATCCCCCCCTACCTTTCATTTATACCATATCAAGTGAAATTCCGTGAACAAAATATATGAAAAATGAACATTGATTGATTGATTGAAATTGTAGTTTGAGGGCCGCTTCCCATACGGATTTCGCGGCCCATCAACTCAATGTTTTATTTAAATTTCACGGTACATTTCTTCGTTAATTTAAGATCTTTTGCAGCGCTAGATATTAAAATAAATAATTAAATAATGAATAACAATAACAATGAGGAAATATAAATACTAGTAAAGAAGAGTCGCTATGTACAAGTCGTTAAGTCTGTTATTGGTTAAGTTATACTGATAAATAAGTGTTATAATCGTTATAATAATAATATACTCCAAGCCCGGGCTAGAGAGTTTATCAATTTTAACATATTATGGAGTCTGAAGGGGATATCGGTTTACCGATTATATATGCTGATTTGTATAAGTTCAGATAAACTTATAGTGAGAAAACACTATATATCGTGTACATCTATGCAGTCCTATATATTGTCATCAATCGTTGCTGCCACCGCTCTCCTCGAAGATGCCGCCGGACACCGACAGCGAAAACGAGTGAAAAGAGCTTCCAAAAATTTACAGGAAAGACTGCAGAAGATTTGTGTCGACCGCAGAGATGGTGTGAAAACGATCGAAGAGACACTTCAGTCTGTTGGTCGATGTATTAGGTACAAGTAAATTAATATATGCATATATATAATATTACTGATTGTACTTCATGGTGCTCATATATGTATGATTTACATATGATTGTAGTGCTATTGTGAATGTATGTGATCGCGATATGTCTAGTTTTCAGTATATATTTTAATAAACCATGAATGTTCATTTTTCGTATATTTTGTTGTCTGAGTTTCACTTAATATATGAAAGGGGGGGGGGATAATTTCCGGGGGGGAATTCCTAGGGGGGGGGGGGTTTTGCCGGGGAGGAATCTTTCCAGGGGGAAGTTTTCCAGGGGGGGGACTTTTCCGTACCCCCTCGAGTATACCTTCAACGTTTGATAGTCAGAACCTATTAAAATACAGGTTTGTTGTTGCAAGAGGGAAGCAGGCAATAGGTTCCAGTAGACATAATGATGTTTTATTGTGAAATCCACATCGCTGTCCTGTGTTTTTTCGATCCATGTGGTTTTCTATATCGAGTATATGTCACGCTCTCATTATGACTGTTTAGTTGAACATAACAAAGATGTGACATACATGGCGTTCAAACGGAACGACCCCTAGCTCCTGGCTAAGAGGAATCAGACAGACGTTACGAGACGTTCCCTAGATCATTTGAGAATTCGTTTGATTGAAGGACCTTTGATTGAAGGCTACAATAGTGTCCTTTGGTGTTGATCAAAATTACATTTTCCACGGGATTTAGCAAATTCAACTAGGTGAGTTATGCATCATATTCAGGTGTTCTTGGGATATTGTTTTTCGGAAATTAAGGAATATATGTCTGCTATTTGAGGATTTGTGAACATTACTTCTGGTTTTATTGTCGCAAATTGAAAATAACGTACTGTTTCGGTAAAATCTATATTTGCGATGGTAAAACCAGTATTAACACCCTTCACTTCTCAAATACAACATTGTTATTCTTATTCTAATTCCACATTATAATGTCCCATTTACTCAAGCAAGCAAGCAAATTGCGGGATTGCCAAGCATTTAATGACACCAGAGGCCTTCCAGTCAAAACAATTCAGAATAACCTGCCGTTTGAACGTGGAAAATTGTGCGGCGGCTGATGCAAATTTATGGTATGAAATATTTACCGCTGCCCAATGTAACCTACCTGTGAAATCAGGTGTTGTTAAAATTGTTAACTTATCGCAGCACAATATTTCTCCCGGAATGATTTTACTTCGTGGTAGGCTATTGTCAATAGAGTGGAAACGAGTTTGGTGGTCTGCTGGGCCCAGCTATGAATCTAACTTTGTTTTGGGAGTGCAGCCCCAATTCATTTATATATGTGTTAGTTGATGTCAGGGAAATTCCTCTTTCCTCGATAAGCTGTTTGTTTTTGTCAAATAGACATTCCGAAATAATTCCAGTAGAGTTGATAGGTTCATGGAAACTGAGATAGATTAGTTATACTCAACTCCTTACATACAGCATGTCATATTTGTGCCTATTTCCGCCTAATTTAGGGTTAGGGACCGTATGAATCCATGTACTTCAAGGTCCTCATGTTGTTAATATGAACAGGCGCAATTAAAGCCTCTCTGAGATACATCATTCTCTAGATAACAACTTTACCGCGAAAATTATATGCATTAAGAATACTGATCAGCGATACGGATTTGATATTTATGGATCATCATGATTTCTTGCCGAAATCATTGAAATCCGTTGACTTCTCCTCCCTTGAAGAAAACTAGCCTATGTTTATGTATACATGTACTATGTTTATCTATCTTTGAATTCTTTTAATTGAATTTAATGGACGACGGCTGAATATTGAATCACGAAGTTGACGCTTGTATGATAATATTTCTCTCAATGTTTGTTTTGTTTGGGAAGTGTATTTCTCTCTATGAAGTGGATTGTGCTGACAGTTTGCCTTGGCAGGCTTCAGCCATTCTAGTCTACATGTTCTAATACTGACCAATTTTCTGTCGTATCCAGATTACCCGTCACAATAAGTTTACATGGTGGTTAGATGCAGTTAGACGATTCACATTCACATGTGTAGACCCGGGTATATATTTGCTTCAGTAAACTTCTTTAGCGTTTTTGTAGTAATTAAACATATTACATGCTATTGGTTCACTGTACTGGTAGGAAATACACGACAGTTCTGGGAACTTGAAATAAATATGTATATCAATGTGAACGGATGTTATTACGAATTGAATCTTATAAAATAGTCTACCCTATGGATTAAAAGCAAATAAGGCAAACACAACAAAACTATGTGAGAGAAATATATTTGGGATATATTTCTGCCCAGACCTAGGAAAGTGCCAGCATTAAATTACCGGCCCATGCTAAACTAGATACAGCCTATCGAATACGAACGATGAGACATCCCTTGTGCATGTTAAGTAAAGGAAACATTCATTATCTATGAAGAAGAGAGTAATAACTTTAAACTCAGGAAAAACAATTTCAGCAACTACAGGCCAATCGGCACTTCAACAATCCCAAATAATAATTTGAAGAAAAATACCCAATATTGATTTTGAAAGAATCCGTTCAGGTTTTCAAAAGTTACTGTCCGGAAACGCAATTTTAACTTAACCCACCTATAAGCGTATGTGCAGGAGAAACAATCCTAACAGAGGTCTTGAGGTATTGGACCCACTCACATTCGAAAACAATTCGTTTGATTTTTCAGGAATTATTGTCAGAAAATGAAATTTTAACTCTGCCCCCATGTGGCGCCAGATAGATGGTTCGTCACAAAAAAAAACAATCACACCGTCTTGTTACATGCAGCTCCTGCAGATGACACTGAGATATTTTTGAATTAATGTATCTATAGGTTTTGAAATCTGCAATGCCAAGCTCTCTGTGAGTTTTTTTGTGAATGTATATACATGTACATGTTCCAGGTCCTGAATCACCGTACTGTACATTGGAGCGATATGCAAGATATACATGACTGAATGGCATGGCTGTAAACCAGGCATTGAATGTACTTTAGATGAAAATGGCTTCAGAGGTCATACATTGAGCCAATGGCCAGCCACTAAGTTGTCCCCCAATAATGATCTTTCTGAGTCATGGATGTGAAGCAATCACTGATGTGCTATCTATGCGAATGAGAATATGGAAATGGTAGCCAAACAGAGGGTGCCATTTTACTATAGGTCCAGATGGAAAATTTGCATATAAGAGGAATTGAAAGAAAAAGTTATCCGTCGAAAACGACAAGTTGGAAAAAGAAGAAGCGTAAGAAGGGAGAAACTGACAAACACCTACAAAGGGCATCCCTGGGATGCCTAATTATTATATGGAATACAAGGCGCTTGTTGGGGCCATGATATAAGAGGAAGTGAGAAAGTGACGGCCATAAAAAGTTCTTGCTCCTCTATTTTTTATGCTCTGCCTATCCGCACATCACAAATTCTTGGCTCACCCGCAATCAATACCGCAAGTATAAAATAAAACCTAGAATAAACATTGAGCAAAGTTCGTCTTGTCGGCATCAACAAAACCGTTGACCGCTTCTCTCTCACAGGAAACTAGCTTATATATATATATATATATATATATATATATATATATATATATATATATTATTTTGTGCTATGCTGTTATAAGAATTATATCTTTAGTTTATGGATGCGAAAATTCGTTAATGGACGACGGCTGAATATTGAATGAAGGACTTGACGCTAGTTTTACATATATGAAAATTAATGTCATATCTGAAATGATGCCCCACGTCTTCCCCAATATAGGCTGGAAATCTGGGACGTGAATATATTATGGCCACTTGTTAGGCACACTCAAACACTTCAATGAAAATAATGGTTTCATTGAAGGCCAAAATTTTGGAAAATTGTTCCAACTGGCCCGTTCTCTCTTAACTACCCGGGTGCAACCCGATGTTCCATACAGAATCAGAATGTCAGGTGACGTTAAGAGTTTCACGAGACGAAAAGCCAGTATCACCTGTTCAGTTCAAATGAATATGAGTGAGTCAACTACTGTCATCAATCATTCACATATGTCGGGGATTAAATAATGATATATTTGACTGAATGGAGTCTTTAATCCTCCTTTGGTTCTGGTATTGATTGACGTGCTGTGAGATTATCTTTTCGCTGTTTTACACACTGGTATTGCATAAAAGGCCCACGTACGCCCTAGCTTAGTTCAACGTCGAAAGCCAGGCAAGCCGCCATAATCCATCCATGCAAGTTGGATTTTATGATCGAAGATTTATTATACCATAATCTCTCGCAGATTTGTGAAAGTATACAGTGCATAATTCGTGGAATAAGTTTGTATGTACCGGTTGGGTAATGTGAAAGAGTGCACGTTACTGGCAGTTTAATGGTTTAAAGAAACAATGACAGTTCTTCCATCGAATGCTTCTTATATGGTGACTGTTGTTTTGCATCTAAATTTCCATACACAAAGCAACAACCTGGAATCTTATTCATAACAATCCCTTAAGTTACGGGCTTCTTGGTCATTTACGGAAAAGTTTCGAAAGATTTACGAGAAAGTTATGGATCGACTAAGTGGTATTCGCAAAACCATACTTTAGCGTATCTTAAAGTTACGGTACTCTTAAAGTTGCGTGCTTCTTAGAAATGAAGATTGTCCATGTTAATTTAACTTGAAAATTATTATTTCCGAGAAAATCAGTTATTAGAATATGCTGTTGTTGTACATATATATATTTGGCAAGAAAACTTAAAATTAAAGAAAGAAGAATGGAGTGCAGCCATTCTCTCATGCGATTGTAAAATGCATGTTCTCAGAATCATAAAATAGTATTATGGCAATAGATCTACAGCTTGTCCTGTCCGCGTTATTTCTTATTTGATGTTCGAATTCCTCAGAGCAGTGGTTTCTCCGATCTCCAGATACCTAGGGGGCCAGGACATCAATTTGATGAAAAACTCAAAAGTCGTGCTGTAAAGGGTTGTTGGTCCTGAGTGGTTTCTATATATACGTGGCAACAAAATGTAGGTGAACAACCCTGTCAACTAGCTACTGGGAAGCGTTTACTAGCTCAGAAAGTGATGAAGACATAATTACTCCATTTTTCTTTTTTATTTCGCCACACCCTCCAGCAGAAGTAAAACCATAACACTGAAACAAGACGTTATCACAAAATGTGATAATTTAAAACTTTCTGGCCTAATTGCTTGTTCCTGTTTGGTAATGTTCAGCCTGTTAATAGCTAAGAGTGAACAAAAACCTTATTTAATCCAATATGGTGTCCATGCTGTGTCATCTTTTGTCATTCAGTTAGGTGCACTTTTCTAGCCTCATGATGGAAGAAAATTTTATTCTACAGATGCGTATTCTAAATTCATAAACTCTTATGACTTGTAAATTATGACGAGAAGAGTAAAGACTTTAGTTCAAGTATAGTTCGTGCAGGACAGCATAATTATAACTAATATTCAATGAGTACAGGACCAGGATCATGCGAATATAGGCTCGAGCTCTGTCGATATGATATGTTACGATGGACTGGTCCGACTTTTCCCTTTGTGTTTCGTGAAGTTTGCCTTGAATTGAACAAACAGCGTGGTTAACTTGAGTGACAGATAGCCTCACATTATTGCCTATTTGAACCATTATGTAAGCATTATGCTGTCTGTCGAGGATTATTCAAATAAATTGAAAATGGGCCTAAGATGATCAGCTATGGCGTGAAACCTTTCAGCTCTGAAAAATATCTGCCTCGAGCTATAAATGAACACTTGAATTAGACGGATAACATTTAACAACATGAGTTTTGGAGGACTCCATATGTCTGCCACCCTGAATGCCTCAATAATTTATTTCAGTGAGGATTATGCAGATAAGCTCAAACTAGGCTTATTGCTAGATAGATGAATTTAAGGTGAAAAAGCTTAACAATTTTACTGTCAGCTGAATGCCTTGAACATGAAAAAACTGACGCAAGGTATTGGGCTATGGTAAAAGGTTCATCGGTTTTGACAGATTTGAGCAATGAGCTAAGAATAATTCATTGAAATATAGGTGTAACGTGAAAAAATCTGATTTTCAGAGGACTCCACCTGACCGCCATTTTAAATTTGACCATCATATCTTAATCTTAGGGAAATGCAAATGGATTCAAAGTTGACCTGCATGTAATATGTTGGTCTATGATTAATATAGATCTATCGATTTTGAAAAAAAAAATTAACAATAAGCTGAGACTAATGCCTCGATCTTTTAGGTTGACCTCATATGAGCGCCATTTTGAATTTGACCATCATATCTTAAACTTAGGGAAATGCAAATAGATTCAAAACTGACGCAAGGTATTGGATTATGATAAGAGGTCCATCGGTTTTGATAAATTAGAAAAATTATCTAAGAATAATTCATTGAAGTATACGAGTAACATAAAAAAGCCTGATTTTCAGATGACTTCACATGACCGCCATTTTGAATTTGACCATCATATCTTAATCTTAAGGAAATGCAAATGGATTCAAAGTTGACCTGCATGTAATATGTTGGTCTATGATTAATAAGGATCCATAGATTTTGAAAAAATTGAACAATAAGCTGAGACTAATGCCTCGATCTTTTAGGTTGACCCCATATGAGCGCCATTTTGAATTTAACCCTCATATTTTAACCTGAAACTATGCCAATAGATTCAACATGAGAGTAAAGTGATAGGCTAAGATGTGAAACTGCTCGGTTTAAAAGAAGCACGTTGAGGTAAAAGTTATCCCTTGAGTGTTACTAACAACTTGGAAAAGACAAGGGCTTGTTTTTTTTCTGTTGAAATGTCAAAAATCGCCAAGACCACATAAATTTGACCTAGCCTCAACCCCTATTCCATCAATATTCCACTGGCAAAGCAAGCAGATGTCGAAAAGACATGCAATGAGCTCCATGACAAACAGGGACTTTCGATTATTGGCTCATGGTCTATATTTCTAACGCTTTCGTTTCACCTTTTCTCTATTGAAATCATACTAATAACGGTTTCACTTGAAATAGTCTCCTGGAAACAATTGGTTAAGAATGCAAGGCACATGTGTCATGCACAGCTTTAGATTAACCTGTCCTCTAATTGGGATTATACCAGCCTCGTTAATGACGATTTTACCTGTAAATAAATATTTCATACGATAACAATCGTACATTTGAGATGGTCCCGGATAAAAAAAATGTATTCCTAAATATCTAGCACACTAGTATTTTCGCAGTATGTTCAGGCCTTAGGGGTAACTGTTATGATTATATGATGATTTTGATACCCAGTAGCTCAAAAATCTAAATTTAAAAAAATACCCTGACATGGATAACCCACATTTCTTTCAGAAATCTTCAAACTAGAGCACTCAAATTTTCGAAAAATATATCACTATACCATCGTTGGACCTTTCATGAAGTTAATACACTTTTGACTCAGTAATATAGCCTATAAAAAACTTTGAAAATTGAAAAAGTGGGGAAATTTGATTTTCAGGCGAGTGACGTCACCCCATTAACATTAAATCGAATATTTTGAATTCAATATATTCACTGATCAATGGTGATTATATTTATGCCTCATAATAGATATCAAAGTACACAACAAGGAACTTATTGTTATTTGCATAACCTTCCCCCTATCTTCTGTAGAACCAAGGTTTTATCAAGGATACTTCTATTGTAGCCAATAACAAGTTTCCAGTAGCAAGTTGGCGGGGTTGTCCATGTGCAAAGTGTTACTGGGTATCTACAGAATATATTTAAACCCAACAACCTTTTACAGCAGGACTTTTGAGTTTTAGCCCTCTGGCCCCCTGGGTAA
>JAVTVY010039080.1:0-15538 GCA_036873755.1 Hanleya hanleyi | reverse complement strand
TTCCCTTTTAAGATATTGAGTCCAATCTCACACAGACAGCACACGAGAGCAGGGTCTGCGCCGCGTACAATGATTCGAACCAACTCACTCGGGTGGGGCCGTCTTCAATACACGGAGCGTCGGAGCATGCTTCCGTACTCGAGCAGACATCATGTACAACTGATGCTAGAACCCACAACCCCGCCCTTTTTATCTACCTACCTCGTGAATATTGAACAGAGACAAAAGTCAACCATGATGTGATATTCATTCTTTTATTATCCCCAACATCAAACACACACCGCAGCTTCGGGGGAACCACTGTGGGTGTGTTTACATTATTTTTGCATGTACACGTGGTGGGTCTCTCCGGGAAAGATACCGGTCCGTAGGCGAAGGTGGTCGGGAGTGGCTTGCTTCAGGTCGAAGAGCATATACCCGTGCTGAGGGGTTGTCGCATCTTTAAAGGCTTCCAACGCAAACGCAGTGCGTCCAGGGTACATCTGTCTCGTCAGGTGCAGTACTTGAGTGGTATCTCTCGGGGTTTTGAAGACCACCAGGTAGTGAGCATTTAAGCTGATGTTCCGATGTTCTTTGTTTTTACTGAACAGATTCTGCACAATGTAGATGATGCTGAGACGTCGATGATGGCTGTCTTTGGTAAAGAGTTGGGTGACCCGCGCATCCGTCTCCGCCATGAGATCATCCAGAACCACCAAGGTGTCCGGTTCCAAATCGGCCAGGTTGGGTAGCCCTTCCACGAACGTGATGTGGGGCATTGCTGCACACGCCGCCTGCCATTCTCCGTAACACCACACGACTCGGGCAATGGGTGGAGTGATCATGCTGTCGGCGTGTTCGAGGAGCTTCCTGACGAAGTGCGTTTTGCCGGAACCCGTCGGTCCTGCGATGACGCAGGTGAAGGGGTGTTGCCACCGAGGATCCATGGTTGGAGGTGTATCCGCTGTCGTGGTAACCCGCTCTTGTAAATTTGGTACGAGTGAACTGCGGTCGTCGGTGCGTCGAGCTCCGGTACCGTTGTCGATGGGCGTTCACTGTGAGTGATGAAATCCGGTGGATTTTCAGACGTAGTGGGTGCACTTGGTGTAGGTGTTGACTCTATACTCGCTGTAGCCTGTACACGTGATGTGGTGGTGCTGACTGGGTTCGTTTCGGTCACGGGATTGACTGGTGCTATCTGTAGACTGTTTTGACTGGCGGCTGGTGGTTGTGTCTTTGGTGGGATGAGTAGAGTGCTGAGATAGGCTACGTCGTAAAACACACCTCCGTACAACACACTCAGCAGGGTTAGCAATATCACTACAAAGCCTACTTGTGCTTTGCGCCTTTTGGGCGACGCTGTGTTCAGAGACGGTTGCACTGTGTTCATGGTCGAACGTGGAATGAAGGATGATGGCGGTGGTGTCTGGTTTTATAGTCGTTTCACCTGGTTGGCCGCGACCCAGGAATTGAACGAACTGGGCCAGCCTTGCCATTTCACGAAATGAAATTGGATGCCACGTCGACGTTCCGTTTTCAAAATCTGCTCCACCGTGTAGTAGTCTTGCTTTGTTTTTACGACAGGTTGTAATTCCAGCTCGTAAAACGTCCCTAGCAACGGTTCCCCTTGAAGATCTTCTAGTTCATAGACTCGCCGCTGTCGGGGTAGGCGCCGTTTAACCAGGAAGTGCTCATCGCTCCAGTTGGGCAAGTAACTTTTCTCGAACTTGCCCTTGACTTTACTGATCCGTACAGGATCCCCGACCTTGAACTCCTTCTTCGGCATTCGCTGCGATTGTATGGGGTACAAGACACGCCGGACTTGGTCTTCATTGCGTTGGGTTACGGTAATGGGGGCTCTCTGTATACTTCGGTGATAGGCTCGATTGTAACCACTGACAAGTTTCGGGAGAACATCGATGTACCGCCTTGTATTCTTATAGGTGAAATATTTATACATGCGGCCTTTGAAAGTCCTGTTGAACCTTTCCAGCACGGAAGCCTTGGTCTCGTTGTAGGTGTGAAAGAAGAAGACCTTCTGTTTCTTGAGAAAGGCTTGGAACGGTCTGTTGAGGAATTCCGTGCCTTCGTCGGTTTGCAAATACAAGGGTTTGCGCCCGCTCTTGAAGATGTCCTTGAATGCCGCTATGAGATTCGCCCCCGTTTTCGTCCGGATGGGTACCACCCACGCATACTTTGACAGGATATCGATGCACGTCAAGATATACCGATTCCCATCCTTGTGTTTGGCAAAGGCGCTCATATCGACCAAATCCGCTTGCCACTGGGCATCTAGTCCTCCCACGATGACCCGGTTCCGTAGAAAATGGCGGCGGGCAGCTCGATGTAAGGTATAGGTGTCTTGTTTTTTAACCAATCTCGAACTTGTGCCCGTTGTATCCCCTGGGGTTTAGCCGCTCGATAGCGAGCCGACAATGCACTATAGGCCGCCGGGCTGTCGGGACTGTAGTATAAGTTATCCAACACCTTCTCCCAGCGCTTCATGGTGACAAAATGATAATGGACCCGGTGAGTATGGTTTATTTATAACGAAGTCTGATGTTCGGGTTCTACCACCGTTGTATATATCCTAGGTTGACTGAGTCTAGCCGAATAATCAATGGCCTCGTCGTCTGGTTCATTGCTAGACATGTGTTCATTGGGTTCACCCAGCGCGTCCTCAATAGCACGAGACCATCCCAACTGAACAGCTGACCGCTCGTCCGGTGTAAACAGCTGGTCCACAATAGGCACCACTTTCTCCAAGGCCGTCCAAAGATCAGGATCTAGAGTGAAGCTTTGTGTGGGATTGTGGTAACGCCCCACCCGGGCAAAGAAGGGTCCACGGTGTACGTAGTTGGCGTTCTCGAGGTGGATGAGGTTTCCGTCGAGCTCACCGCTCAACACCCGTTTAAATTTGGTCCAGCCATCACGGTGTAGGGTAACGGTAGTCGATACGGTCTCAGGGTCCGACCAGCAAACTTGACGGTCTCCCACGATGGTGACTTTATCTTCATAGACGTGTAACCCCACCTCAGGGGTGAGGGGAAGAACGGCTCGTAGGACTGGTGACATGGTTGACGAAATGCCGAATGACGCACACGCTGACTGTCTCTCGTATTTATAGTCAGGTCCTACTGTCAATGCCACAGCGTCAGGGTCAGCAGGGCAAAGACCATTGCGAGGCCAGCGAGCCGTCGGTGGTCACGGCGTGAGCGCTCGTGGTCCATAGCCCGGGTATCAAGGATGGCTGTCATTGTCCAGTAGTGGTGGGTGATAGCACACCCCCTCCATCGAGTCCACTCTGTTGAGGACCGCTTCTGTGAACTCTTTTAGGATCTGGCGTCGCCCCTCGTTGTCCTCGCCATCTGCTAACATGGATCGAACCAATGCTCGGTAACCCGTGAGTGAATTAACCACGGTTGTATGCTGTAAAACGCGAACCGCATAGGGATGGGTGTCCGTCATGGCTCTGCAACCGTAGGAATGGAGGTGTGGGATCCAGAGCAGTGTGTTTTATAGACCCTCTCACACATGCACGCCTAGACGTAGCTCTACGGGATACATGCATTCCAAACAGGCGGTGAGAAACCCGGATGTTGAAAGTACATGCATCAGGTCGAAGGCAACATTGGAACTCTTCTGTGTTCGGAGGTAGTTTTAGTGAAACCCGAAACCCGACATGCTCCCTCATGTGTGCTTCACACGGATACCTCACTCGACCCCATCGGTCCATTAGGGGCTCCCCTAGACCCCAAAACGTCTATTTCCATACACTTGGTCTACTGCGCATGCGCAGAATGACGTCAGTTCCACGTGTCACCCACCCCGTCGGATGCGCCTTCACGACTGCTTCACATGGATACCTCATACGACTCCATAGGACCCATAGTGGCCCATGTGGACCCCAACACGTCTATGTCCATACCCTTTTCCCACAATTCTCTGTCTGCGCATGCGCAGAATATTGACAACGCACGAGCCGCTAGTCCAGTCAGATGCCCCCTCATGTGTGCTTCACATGGATACCTCACTCGACCCCATCGGTCCACTAGGGGCTTACCTAGATCCCAAATCTCCATACCCTTTTCCCATAATTCCCTGTCTGCGCATGCGCAGACTGGTGACAACGACCGAGACACTAGTCCAGGGGGATGCCCCCTCAGGTGTGCTTCACATTGATACCTCATACGACTCTATCGACCCATTAGGGGCTCACCTCGATCCCAAAACGTCTATTTCCATACCCTTTTCCCACAATTCCCTGTTTGCGCATGCGCAGAATGGTGACAACACCCGAACCACTAGTCCAGTCAGATGCCCCCTCATGTGTGCTTCACATTAATACCTCACTCGACCCAATCGGCCCAATAGTGGCTCCCCTAGATCCCAAAACGTCTATTTCCATACCCTTTGGCGACCGCGCATGCGCAGAATGACGCTATTTCAACCGCACACCCAGCCCATCAGATGCCCCTTAACGAATGCTTCACTTTGATACCTCACTGAACTCCATCGGACCATTAGGGGCTCCCCTAGCTCCAAAACGTCTATTTCCATACCCTTGGTCCACCGCGCATGCGCAGAATGACGCTATTTCAACCCCACACCCAGCCCCTCAGATGCCCCCTCACGTAAGCTTCACAATGATACCTCATACGACCCCATCGGATCATCCATACCCCATACAGGCATATTCTCGTATAGATTTAATATGCAAATGTTCGAATCAGGGAAGATAATCCGGCATTTGACAAAAACTACAAAAGTGCATCAAGAGTTACCTCCCCCTAGATTGGAACTCTTCTGTGTTGGGGTAGTTTTGTCAAAATACTCGCTTCTGATTGGCTGTCGCTGTGACGTCAGAGGTCATATGCAAATTTTTGAGGTCATTTAAGTGCAAAGGGGTCAATGGGACTTTAAATCACGGGATACTACTACTGACGTCAGTTTTACTCATTTAAATGGGCACCATTATCAGGTTACATAACCACACAAGAAAAACAGCCAGGAAAAAAGCACTTCTTAAACTCCGATAAGAGTTAAGCCCCTTTGAACCAAACTGGCACTTTATTAAATTAATGTATATGATATGATGATTTTGGATATATTTTCGCCCACTCGTATTATATTGTGAAAGTTATTATCGTTGCATTATTAATCTTTGTACAGTTTACTTTAAAATAATGACTGGCATGATGTAAAAGTGGCTTTACCTTCCCGAAAGCCATATTCCCGCCTATTTTCTGGCCCGGCCGATTTACGAATTTTGTTGTTTTTCGATTTTTTATTTCTCTCGAAAACTTATAAATATAATAGAGAATAAGTAGTCTTGCTCAAATAAAATTAAAATGCCCATTTGAACCAGGAAATCTGATGTCGGAGGGGATCTGCCTCTCCCAGGCCAGATAGACTTAACCATATGTGGCATTGGGGGAATCTCTCGTGCTCCGAAATGAAGAAAACTACAGAGAGCCGAAACTTTGCGACTTTGTAACTTATCATATTGGGGTCATTTTGAGCATATTTGCATAACCCACCATGTAGGGAATAATGAGAAAATTAAAATTGGGAACTCTGGGAGGGTATACGCCTACCAGGAATGTGATGTTTTTATTTCTTATTTTCGTAACATTGAATTTACAAACGTCCTGTAAAACAACGTGGCGATCAATATAATTCGTATACTATAATAGATATTTTGAATGCGCACGAGTTAACATCGACGCATGTTGTTATTGAGCCTTAACCCTACCTGGCTTGGTGAAGGGGGGCACTTTTCGCCCCCCTCCTCAGTTGGTTTTTTGCTCCTATCTCCGGAACGACAAAAAATTGAGAGCTGAAACTCCGTGACTTTTTAGATTATCATATTGGGGTCATTTTGAGCCTATTTGCATGAACCCCGAGCAGAGGACCGTGGGTAAATTCAAAATGGCGGGCATGTGGGGTACCAGAAAAGTGATGTTTTCGTCATATTTCTTCAAAAATTTAGCTTTTCTGTATGGAAAAATGGGTGAAACCTATTTGATTTCATATCAGATTATTATTTACTAATTTATCATGCAGTTTTTGCAAAGAAAAAACAAAAATAAAACATTCGAAAATTCTGACGGGAAAATCGTCCAAAAATACTTTTTTGGAAATGACGTCACAGTGACGTCATCATGGTGGCCATCTTGGATTTTTTACATTTTCTTGTAGAGCTTGACCCAAAGATATAGTGTGGTTAGCTTCACCCCTCTAGCCTTAGCGATAGCGAAAATATGTGGGAGGGTGGGCACTCCCCCCCCCCCCTCAGGCTGCGGTACACCCTTAATCGCCCAGGCCAGATAGGGTTAAAGTTGATCATGCATTCTTACCCCAGAAACAAACAAAGAAGAATGAATTGATGAAAAATCAATTTGCAGTAGTACACTCTGTACTTATACTTCACAATTAAAGCAATACAAAATGTATTTCTATTAACGATGCATGACTTTGCTGTATATGAAACAGTACAGCGAATTATTTTAATTTTCTTCGTATAAAATATTGTTCTGTATGCTGTAAATTATATTAAATAAAGCAATAAGTTATGCCAATTTTACAGTAAATGTGTTAAGCGTACTGTATTTTATATTCATGCCAATAAATACTGTATTTTGAATAAAATTATGCAGTAACTTACTGTATACAATGTAATACAGTAAACTACTGCTTGTATTACAGTATTATACTGTAATTATGTTTTGCAGTAAGTTACTGTGAAAGAAAGCAGTAACTTACTGCGCCTTTACAGTAAAAAATTACAGTGTAGCAGTTCATAAATTAACACCATTGGACGCAATTTATGGTGATCTTGATTGACCCTCCCTTAAAATACTTAAAAATGTTGAAATTATCAGGTTATGGAATCGCTTTGTATGTATGGATCGATGTAGATTAACAAGACATGTATTTCTTTGGGAATTATCTAGAAATGGGAGCTGCAGTACATATGTTATAAATATTTTGTTTGACGCTAATATGAATCATATTTTCGATAATAGTTTAAGATGTAACCTCAGAGCTTTTCGAACAACCCTGCACAATAATACTTTTGGCCGCTGGTCAATTTCTATTTTAGATAAACCAAAACTGAGAACCTATGTAATGTTTAAACAAGACAATAAAACTGAAAAATATTTATTATATAATTTATCCAAATTTGAACGTTCCGTTGTCGCTCAGTTCCGTTGTGGAGATCTGCCTCTCAGAATCGAAGTTGGTAGATATAGAGGTAAAAATGTTGAAGAGAGAATATGTAATTTATGTAATAGCGACAATATTGAAGATGAAATTCATTTTATTTTCACCTGTACATTTTATGAAAGGGAAAGGAGTGAATTATTAGAGGGCATTACATTTCCAAGAAATTCTTCATTTGGTAAGAAACTAAGGGTACTTTTTGAAAAATTCACCAGGAAGAGTTGTCATTTTATTAAAGTATGCTATTGTGCACGTAGAGATGAACTGTATTCTGCACGTACCACGTGAGATTATTATATTTATATTAGAGTGGATGATAAGCCCGTGTGGGCTGGGTAAAGTTGTTGATATATTGAATACAATTTGTTATATATACCTGTAGCTTCCACTATAAATAAAAGGGCTAACTGATGTAGGTGACTGTGTATGGAACGAATGGAACTAGTATGGGTGTCATGATGAGGAAAGTAGTGAAAACACGAAATTTCTGACATTTGTGGACGTCACGGGGAGATGGGAGGAGAGACAGTAGTATATAAATGAGATCCTCTTTATTACTGAACTACTTTGTGGCGGTGTGGTGGAGACTCCCGCTGTCCCAAACGAGTTCCGTTGGACTACTTGTCTGAACTTGCCTATGGCTAGAGGTTACCGCGCATGCACAAAGCACAACTTCCGATCACGTGACTCTCGGTTCGAGGTCGCTTCCGAGCACGTGATTTCTGGTGGCGCAAATTTCCATGAATGTGGTATCGCGGTTACAAGAACAAAACGAAAATCTCCCCAAAAAATCGAGAAAGACGAACTTTACACCCATAACATGAAACACTAGGTCTTTTATGGAGCAAATAGTATGGATAGAGATTATATCGATCAGTCTCACGCTGAAGAGAGCAAGTGAAGTCGTCTCAGGGCCGTTGTATGACGTATCCACACTCGACAGGGAAGTCTGAATGTGTCGTATTTGGTGTCCTATTGAAGCTCTTATTGGGTAGAGTAAGGTCTGGGGTGGCGACGTTGAACTGGCTCATATGTCTTATTGAGAGAGGTTGAACGTTCACCAGACAATACGATATGATACGATCCCAATATAAAAGAATATAAATGGATACGATGAGGGCGAGGCTCCAGACCCCGATGCAGATGTAGAGATATTGAAAGCTCGTTCGCTTCTGCAGTGGAACCCACCTTTTGGGATCGTATTGTGACATCGGTTATTAATACCCATGCCACAATCGAGGACCCCAGACAGGATAACTTACAACAGGCGTACATCACCATGCTCCCCAGATAATCAGACAAACAGCAATGACGATCTAAGAACATTTTGGTCTCCTGCCGCTTGAAATGAAGAGCACACACACCGATCCATCTTGCAAACCAAGCGTGGCCTGGAAGAGCTCTAAACATGCGGTTAAATACGAAAGAGTTGTTCAAGGATATGTTGCTTTTACAGTATATCCGGAACTGTTCGAAGACGCTTGGATGTGAACCAGAGCGAACGACCGATGAACAAGGACAAGAACGAACATGGCCGAAGTACGGCCAATAAGAGCGGCTTCTCAGATGGTGCCTTCTCAATGGATAAGAGCGAACATGGCTGACGATGCGTCTGATAAACGGATAAGAGCATAAGTCGTCTCCCCTACGTCACGCCAACAGCTTCGATATGACACCAGGCACGCCGTATTCACAACCTAGACAGAATCGTACTTCAAATGTTCATTCTGTACTACTTTCTGGGTAGGCCTCCAATATATGGGGAACATACTACTACATTATCTCCCAGACACCGCAGAGACAACGTATACGATCACTCATACCTCGTCCACTCACGCACCACTCAGCTCACTGCAGTTGTACAAACCTTCTACTGCATTTCTACTGCAAGTGAACAAGCTGGTTGGTGTCTTGCAAGACAAACTGAGCGTTCAATAGTTCCAATAAGGCCGGGAAGCCATCACTGCCTTGCAGCTAATTTGAACAAACTTGAGTGGGCAGGCATATGCTTGACTACATTGCATTTGGTAACCCGTAAGATCATCTACACACGTGAGATTTCTTTTGATGAGCGAGCCTGTCCACCTTGAACTACTTTCGGCTGGTACTTCAAGTGGATTTGCCAATCCCAGATTAGATGGGCGGATGAATATCACGTCGATAGCGTCGGCCAATCAGTCGTCGATTTGTTGCGGTTTTGCAAGCCATGTAATGCCCTATTTGTTTATAATGTGTATATATATATACATCATATATGTATTACAGTCGAACAGTTGTATTTAATTGCACATTGCTCAATGGAATGAGTTGTGAAATGATAAATCTATCACTAGCCCCACACTAAGATATGGTTGAAGGGGTAGTCTGGATAATGCCTAAAATATCCTTGGATTTGGGGTATGAAATTAAGGCCTTTATTTTGGCATCTATTATTGCAACCTCATCTTGACAAGTCTTTCTTTTCATATATAGCAGTAATACTAGAATCTATTTGCCCAAATTTCTCGCTCATGTCGAAGTTGTACGACATGATAAGACACTGTTTTAATCAAAACCTTGCAAAAACGTCAACATTTAGAAAATCTATTTACTTCAATTCTCCATAGACATTACAAATACAACAGCATTTGCACTATTGATGGTAAAAACACCTAAACTGTTCAAATAGAATTGCACAGCCTTTGATGTTTGTATTGAAGAAAGTCCCAATGTTCAGTCACGGAGAGGGTTGCAAGATCCTGTCGGGCTAGAGCATATACCTAGGTTCATATGTAAATAGTTTCGAAAAGCTGAAGGAAAGAACTGGGAAACACAAAGCTTGTCAGAGGCAACCTACCACTCATTTACATTTCGAAGACAAGCTTTGCTAAGTGCATTTCACGTTTTACTTAACACTACCCTTAGCTCGTTGACTTCATTCTTCGTGTATTTCGCCCGACGTCAGCTTCCTCAAGTATCAAGTCACATGACCGCTCCATTTAAACGATCCAATGAAATTATCCGTATTCAAATATTTTGACCTGGGAATCTCAGACATGAGACATGTCAATTTCAATTGAGCGCTCGAGGCGCAAGACTGTGGGATTCTACGCGAGACCATACCGAAGTTGTGCGAATCAAATATTTTATTTCTCGCTCTAATGGAGCATGCTGCTTTGTTTTTTTAGGAAAAATCATATTACAAACGGCCTAACATATTTGAAAAAAAAATTTAATCGACGGCAGTTCACAGGAAACTCGATCGATTTCTGGAGGTGTGTCTTCGTTTTATGAATGTAATTACGCCGATGTCGGATGTGACGGGACCAATCGGATGTGACGATTTGGGAAACGCCCTAATACACTCAAATAGCACCCGTTACCGCATGGCTAAGAGCAGAAGTTTCTACGTATGATCGTGGCATGCGTTCGGATGATGCTGTAGTCGCTGCATCTCATGCAATGGCTTTGGTTTACATGACTATCTGAGATGTCTGGAATGAATATTCAACCCCAAAATACCTTTGGAGAATTCAAAGCACATTTTCAAAATATTTTCCATTATAATGTAAATGCTGAATAATTTGGTTAGCTAATATTTATTTTAAAAAAAATGTTGCTTTCTTATATCTCTTCGAAATGAGCGAAGCATTTCTTGAAAATAGGTTTTATTATTGCTCTACACATGAGAGCTCGAGCTTGTATCTGCTATATTTTATCATATGTTGAATGCCCAAATGGATGCCAGAACAAAGGCCTTCAGAGGTTTACACTGTATGTTCAAGGCAAAGAAGTAGATTTTCGAAAGTGGCATCAGCAGCAATTCTCAAATCTGTACTTCGCCGGATGAAGACGGAAGAGTATAGGGAAAGTATCAGATATCACTCTGCAATAATAGAGACACTCGATTCCGAAGCAGTCTTATGGGGCCAAAGGTCAACATAATATATTGGTCAATTTGTTCGCGATGCGCCTGGCTGAATCGGGCCTCACAATTAACAACGGATAGGACCGTAATATACACCATCAGAGACGTCAGTTTCTCACAGTTTAAAGGCCCACGGAACTTTCAAGATGTATATGACTGGACTGTTCAATTTTACAGAACAAATACACCAATAGTAATACTTCAACGTCAGAGCACGGCAACTTTGCCATGTTCTACAGAATGTTACTAAATCCACTCTCAAAACCGGCGATAAGCCATTCTGCCTGAATTTAGTAAGAGACTGAATGAGCCAAGATTCTCATTTTTAAAATAAAAATAGAACCGATATGGCATACTTTTATGGGTCAATTTTTTGTCATTTCTTCGTGTTGTATCTACAACGCCAGGGCACGACAACTTCAATATTTTACAGAGACATTCTTTGAAAAGTCCACTTCCCGCGTCCTGTGTAATGTTAAGTTAATGGGCACGGCACTCCAAGCATTGATGCGCCGCGTCAGTGGCCATGGATTGCTGAATAATCCAAATGGGCTGTAGTTTTTGTCCCCCGTCGCAACGCGGCCGGGGACTTTAAAATGGTTCTTGCTTCTATGTGTCCGTGGATGTCTGTTCAAATACTTCGCAAGCGATAACTTCCAAATGCTTTATCGGATTCCTCCGAAATTAGGCAAATGCATTCATTGCGACAAAACGTCGTTGGTGTTGCGTTTCAGCAAAATTCGCTCGGAGGTGGCGCCACTAGAGTTCATTCCATTATTCCGTGCTGCAAGTGATAACTTAGAAACACTTGGTCGAATTTCTTTGAAATATCCTACCTTTCTGGGTAACATGAGAAACGCTCATCGGATTCTTCTCAAATTTGGCATGCATGTACCATGCCAGGAGATGTTGCTTGGGATTGCCTTTCGCTCACTTGAACTCACAGGTGGCGCCACCTGGTGGCAACATCACAAATTTGTTTCCGGGTAATAACTTGAGAACCGCCCATCGGATTCTTCTTAAATTTTGTATGAATGTACCGTGACATAAGATGTCGCTTGATAATGCATTTCACCGACTTGCGCCACCTTGTGTCAAAATCTAAATTTGGTTTCCGGGCAATAACTTGAGGACCCTCGTCGGATTCTTCTCAAATTTGGTATGCAGATAACATGACATCACGATACCATGTCCCTTGGGATTGTATTTTGCCCGCTTCTGCCTACAGGTGGAAAAATTTGTTTCCGGGCAATAATTTGGCAACTGCTCATCAGATTCTTCCCAAATTTTGTATTCATATGTGACCCGCCCCAAATAACACGAACACCGGTGGGCATCTAGTACCGGCAATAACTTGAGGACCCCTCTTCAGATCCTTCTCAAGGTTCATATGCCGATACCATGCCATAAGATGTCATTTGGGATTGCCTGCTTGCGCCTACAGGTGGTGACTCCTGGTGGCAAAGTCTAAATTTGGTTTCCGGGGAATAGGTTGAGGATGCCTTCATATTCTGGTCAAATTTAGTTTGCAGATAATATGCCATGAGATGTCTCTTGGGGTTGCATTACGGTTACATAATTTTCGTGCTACACCGTGTGGAAACTATATTACAGCAGCAATCAACATTCAGTCAGTCATTCTGAGTTGATCTCAAAACCTGGGGAGGTGGAAAGACCAGAACTTCTTCTTACGCCTGTGAATTAGCAGTTGCCACCCTCATGTATATACCCTGAGACTGACAACGCTTATAAATATTACTGCCATTTTGGCGGGGGACCTAACATCCTCTGGCTGCTTGTTCATTCACTTCTGATATACCTTGTAGGTCCGTGACAGGAGCACCTCGTGTGCTTACAACATTCTCAGAAGTCATCGATTATGCGACAAATGGCGCTCCCATCACGGTCAGCGTCAACCATTCACATTGCGTTTTGGAATTTCCGAAGAATCTGATGGCTTACTCGTTCACAGAGAGACTAGATTTCGCCATAATCAACGAAGATACGCTCGAGTTTAATCGGGAAACACCGGTGAATGGGTCGAGGCTCCGGATATTCGGTGAGTAGTACATAAGCGATTGTTTCTGAAACAACGTAAAAATATACCGATACCTCCTAAATGCAACTGTAATTCTGTGTACGTTTCGTGTCCTAAATATTTACCGGTGCTACGACCAAGATGCCAGTAACGCCTAGCCGTCCTAATTGGCACTACAGAAGAGTCTTGCTAACCGCTTATAATACCCAAAAAACAACATTGTGGGGCAGCGAGACAATGGTATGAAGAAGCACCCTTTTATTAAGAGTATATAGCTGAGGTCGAAATCAAGCAGTGAGGTAATCAGCCTTTCCCGCATTAACGCTATGACAAAGAACACACATTTCTGAACCGCAGCCCTGCTAGTATCTGGTCCGTTGGGGGGGGGGCAGTCCTTGGGCCAGTCTCAACTCATTCCTCCCCATTTCCTATGGAGAAATATTTTAAACTATTTTCAACTTGAACTTGCCAACATATCGTTACGGTAAGTATATTGACCCTTTCTTCAAAGAACAGGGTAATGTAAAGTACATTTACCGCTTAAATGATAAATGACATAAATATGGTAAATATGCATCATGTTATCTTACTATTTAAGATAGGACTATTATATGGTTACCTTAAATAAGATCACGGTAGCTTTAAGTATATTTCGTCATATCAAAGCAAAGGCAGAAATAAAATTGTAGCCAGTTCCTTGTCAAATCCTTATATTTGGAAAGGTCTAGTTATGTCTGAGAATATTATTGTCGTATACTCGAATATGTATGTGTCGTGCTTGTGACTGATATGCATGTGTTTTATACAATTGTGTCTCTCATATTCACACCAGGATTCATACATTAAACCGATTAGCTATTTAATAATTTAACAAAAAAAACAAAAATTAAACTCGCTTGATTTATTGTTCATAAAGGTCCCGCAATTCGACTAATCGCGATGAGATTGAACTCGCAAGGTCGGGCAGAATTCGTAGTCAGTGACACCAACTGGGAATCTCGAGCCACGGTTACTTCTGGTTCAATGAGCTGTCGTATGGGGTAAGTTTAGCAGTTGGCACTCCTATCCACTTCCTTCATAATATCATTACACATAAATTGACAAGATCATGACCCAGACTATACGTAATCTCTGTACAATGAGATGGTTGGTGACTGCCTAATGAACCGTATCTCCGAAGGTGATTTAATTGGATAATAAATTAACGATGTCTGCCTCGATGCCTATATGATGGTTTTTATTAACATTGCCGCAATATCGGAAAATGTAGAATTTATCTGTGTCACCGTATTCACTTCTAAAGAATATATGGAAGACGAAAGTTTTCTATATTAACAGACTAGTTTGAGAAGGCATACTTTTATCGACCATCTAAACACATTAGAATATTACACACGACACATGCCATAGTTACTATGTTTTGTACAGGTTCATCGAATTCACATCCTCGCGAGCCAATGTATCGTATCGATCTGATACACTGGCTTGGTTAGTTACCCATACGAGTTCTGGATATAAATAGATCAAGGGGTTTCCTCTAAATCAACCCAATCAGTGAACGCGATAAGCTAGTTGATTAGGACAATCCGCTGCGACGTATGAGGTGTGACAGGTTTGAATTTCATCGCGGGCCAAACTGCTTTGAAATCTGAAATCTGAAATCGACATCGGAAGTCAAAGCAAAAAATGTCCATGTAAACCTTCTGCGAGGATTTAGGATTTGACTGGTCTTGTGAATATGCGAATTGAATTGTTAGTGCTATGCCTGTATTAGAATCTGACCAGCGCGTATGAACACCGAGTCTTTATCAGAGAAGAAACATTGCTCATACCAACAGTATTCTGGTTAAGCGCCCTAACACAATTATTACACTCGGTGTATACAACAACGCAATGGTCACGTGTAAAAGAATGACTTTAAACAGGACTCGTGTGGCGTTCACTTTTAGAAGTCAGTTCGGTTCCCCACAGGATTTTCTGAAAATATAACTAAACGTTAGTCCATTATGATTTGACGGCATCATCTCATATTATGTATTGGTATACCACATTGATTATAAACACGATATTTATATAATATATTTTATAGGATTGGCGGTGGATTAAGGGTGACTGCTACCGATGAAAAGGGGATACAACTCGAAGATTTCACCTCCGTTGTCAGTGCACTAGAGGCTGGTTTTCGTGTGCAGACATTCATCGATCTGGGAAATTGTCCCGAAAATCCTCCAGAAGATATGCCAAAATTCAGGGCAAATGGTATCCAGTTATTTGGTGAAGTTATCGGTAGGTTCTCGATTGTTTTTCAATGGTTTTCTTTTCTAAATCCTCTTGATATGCCTTAGAGAGAAGCTCAAACATTTGAGAAAATTGTGGAATACACTATC
>JAVTVY010039079.1:0-16944 GCA_036873755.1 Hanleya hanleyi | reverse complement strand
ATTGCAAGTCAGTTGATACATCGATGCTGTATACCAAGTTTGGTATAGAACACTTAAATTGGATCAGAGTCTGAGAGATATATATCATTAAAGTTTTTGCATAAATTAAAGATGGCCACCAAGGTTTTCGGTCAATCAGGTCCTGATTCAAAGTATCTGGATGACGATGAATCGATGATGTATACCAACTTTCATATAAAACAACTGAATGGTAACAGAGATATGTATCATTATCGATTTCGCATAAATTAAAGATGGCCTCCAGGATTTCCAGCTAATCAGAAAAGCCGGTTTGGTAGTTCATTGAAAGTTGCTTGATGTATCGATGATGTATACCAACTTTCGTATTGAACAGTTGAATGGTTTCCGAGATATGGATCATTATCCATTTCGCATAAAATTAAAGATGGCCGCCGAAGTTTTCACCCAATCACGTCCCAATTTAATAGGCTTCTGGTCCTTGACTAGGTAAATAAGCATACCAAATTTGGAATTCTTCAGTGAAACCGTTCTCCGGCTATCTCGCTCACGTACGGACGTACGGACAGACGGACGTACAAGACGACGACAATACCCCATGGCCAAAATTGGCCGAGGGGTAAAAACTATTGCACAGATAGTCAAAAGAAATGCAATTTTCTTCACTCACGTTACATCAGCACAACTTGGGTGAACATTTGGCTTCAGTGACCGTATTTACTTTAGACTCATGACAGCCAATGCCTTTTGACAACAGGGCTTCGTGTTTAGAATTAGTGCGCGAGCTAAAAATAGCTCGCGTCAAAATATTTAGGAGAGGGTATTTAAAAATCAGGCGAGTGATTGCAATATAATACAATATAAAATGTGACAGTTTACGTGAGCTAAAAATCACTGAATTTGCGCGAGTGTTTGCGTGCAGGTGAGCTATCACTCGCGCTAAACACGAAGCCCTGGACAAGTCACCATGGTTCGCTGATTAGAAATATTGAGTTTTCTCACTTAAACTAACAGCAACACAGAAAAAAATTCGGCCAATTTAGAGATTAATTTTCTAGCAATAAATGAATATTTCTCATCAGGTTTAAAAAATTCTTCAGATCAGTCTGTGCTGCAGCTATTCATGTGAAAATTTAAATATATACCAAGCGAAGCATCAACATTAATAATTGATCCACAAATGGCATGCTCAAGAATTTGTCGGGATTTTTTTTTTTTTTTTTTTGTCCCAAGTAGCATGGAACTGACCATATATGATTCCGTTTTTTTATTTTATTTTTTTGTATTGTGAGAAGCCTAAATTCTGTTTTGAACAATTTCAAAAATCACCATGTTATACCTCCATTGGCACATAGAAATGAACGTGATCTAGTTCCTCAAGTTATCAAAGAATGAGTCATCTGCCTAGTATAAAGGTTAACAAATTATCACAAATCATCACATAGATGGTAATTCATGGAAATCAGCCAGACCAGACATGCTAGATGTAGTGATTAAAATAGTTCCAAATGGTACAGTTTGGAAATGAAATGTCTTCTGTTAAAACCAGTCATTACGACCTTGCCCATTTTTGAGATGGGAGCGAGGGGAGGGAGGTGTACATTATCACAGTATTTAGAGTATGACTTCACCTTGGCCAGCTTTCATATCCAGCCCAGTTGTATAAGTCTTGTATTTCAGCTCTTCTATCAGCTTTGGGTAGAACTGTTCGCTCACAAATGATGGGTCATCAGCATCATGAATGATCATGACATCATACTTGTAACTCTCTGAAACACAAAATTATCATGAATCACCATCACATCAAAATTGTAAATCTCTGCAACACAAAATGATAATGAATCACCATCACATCAAACTTGTTACGGAACGTTTTTCTTGTTACGTAACAATTGGAAAATATAACTATAGCATGGCCATGTATCAGACGTATGCATCCTCTACTTCAGTTCAGATATGTTCTTTAGGGCTGTTCCAGGAAAAATCCTAATGGAGGGGTGGGCGGCAAAACTTTTTTTTTCCTGTGGATGGGGGTATTCTTCCAGAACAATTTCCTGTGGATGGCGGGTTAAAATACGAAATGGGGTATTATATTTCCGATGGGTGATTGTTTCCCTACAGCTAAAACTATTAACTGGAATTACTATGTGATTCCCAACACGCAAAAATAGTAAAATATCACCGTATAAAATTTTGCAGTGCCGTAGACGTACAAGTATGACGAATCGTGTGCCGTGAAATGTGGAACTAAATAGAGTATTCTCCCTTTCCGTATGAATCCGAAAGGAGACGCTGTATGTTCTCGACACAGGTTCATTTTGTTGTTTTATATTCATATTGTGTGCCAACCTGTAACCATCTCGGTCATCTATACGCGTTAAGACTGACCCTGGGGTCGTGTGTATCCATTTTCAGCCTACTTTCGGCAAATGCAAGAGAGAATTTCTAGAAATCAACACCACGTGACATCGTCTGCCAATCAGCAAAAGTCTACCGATGTAACTCGCCATTTTCGAGTCATGTGATGTTCAAAATTACAGATCCACCACACCTCTTGTATGATACGAAAGTTATTCATACCTATATATTTTGTAAGCCCAGGAAGTATCTGTTTCAGAAGTGGTATGAAAACCTGTAATTTATCAGATTTCTCGAGTCTGTTCTCCGGAGAATGAAGGTCGAACAGAATCCAGTAAAGTACCAGATATCGCTCTGCGATAATGGAGACACACGATTCGCAAGCCATCTTTATGGATGGCGAAGTGTATGCAAATGATTGTGCGCGTGTACAGATGCGACAGAGAGTGAATTTTGGCGCACTTTTGCAGATGACTTCTGTAAAGTGTATATTTCTTTTATTTATTTCAATTGATATTTATTTATAAACAGATATTTATTCTTATCTGTTTTCGTCATGTTGTTCATCGAACAATGAAACTATGTTTTACATGTATATAATACATTGGGCGAAATTTCTGGATTTACAATGTATCGAGCGCCGCCTTCAGGCATGAACTTGACACAGTGTCATGAGCGAGTAGTCCATGAGCAGATACAGTTAACCGGGATACTTTATAAGCAATCCTTGGATATCAGGATAAAAGTGTGGCACACCAACATTTTGACAAACCTCATGTTTGCATTTAATTCCTATAGGTGGTTCCAGCCAGACAGGATACATTGGATTAAATTCCTGTTTACAGGGGTGTTCAGCAATATAATATTCCTATGGGTGGTAGGGCTTCAAAATTTTTGCCGCCCACCCCCCTCATAGGATTTTTCCTGGAACAGCCCTTAGTTTGCCTGTACATGGTCAACAGGGGAAACAGCATCAGGGGAGAGAACTTAAAAACTATTTGCCTGACTCACTTATTTTATGGTACCATTTTATTGCAAATATCTTCAAAGATTTACATCGTAAATCCCAACTACACCCCATCATCCATTTACAGAACAATTTTTCACTCTAAAGGCTTATAACCAGTGATGTAAGTGGACTTTTGTCAAAAAACCTGAAAATACTATCCTAGTACTTTAGGCCGAAGCTCTGGGGTCCTAGATGGCTGGAGATGCATTCGAGCCAATTTCTGGCAAATAAAATAAGAAAATATGATTGGCAAGCCACTACGTTTTTTGTGTTGTTTTTCAAGCAAAACCTGTTTCATAATACACCCTCATTCTGATTCTGAAATAAGCAAACTTATTTTGAAAATTAATTTCTGAGTCAGAGAATCCTGTATGGAATGATGGAACATTTGGATCACACATTATGACATATCTATAATGTCTAACCTGAGGTATTTCAGCCGCTGCAAATTAATTGTTTCAACTTACTCTGTGATTTATTACACCGTTCTATCTACGCCGTTTTTTCGAAGCCAAGTACAGGCAGTGTCTGGTTTGACAGTTTATTTTTGCGTCTTGACAGATGCTTTGCCGATTTTGCGTGAGCTTGTAAAGATTTTTTTCCTGAGCTGCCGTAACGTACTCTATCATTACAAATGGTACATTCAACCAAACCTGGCAAATTGAGTTTCCTTATGTAGTCTGAAAGGTGATCCCGCAAGACGGTACATCTTCGGAAAATTTATGACCTATTCCAAGGTTCTTAGCGTGACATGTTCATGATCAGGTCAGGGGATTTGCAGCATTTCTGTTCTTCATTCAATACATAGTACTGTTCATACGCCCTATATGTACTTTTGTTGCTAACATTATGCAAGTTTTGTTGTTAAAAAATAAAACTGAACGTACTTGTAGGCCTACTCGTCTGAAGCAGCAGACATTATAAATTTAGTTGACCTAGATTCTGCATTGAAGATCAACCATTGAAACGCGGAAAACAACGAATTACGTCAATTATACAGTATTTTCGCCTTCATGTTGTCTGATCGTACTAGTCTTGTTTATCTGATGATGCTAAACAATAATGATCTTGTGAAGAGCTGTGAACTTTGGATAGGCCTAGGTCATAAATTTTCTGAAGATGTACCATTTTGCGGTGATCCCCGTGACAGTCTTTGTCCTCCAGCCATGACCAACGAAACTTATTTGATACTCTTATCCCCCTCATTAATGTCTATGTCGGCACTGCGATGTAACACGCTCATGATTTTCACTTTGATTTTCACTCTGGCAAAAAAGGCGCAATTTTCACTTCAGACTGCCACGCAATATCCCATAATAGTTTCGGCTGCTAGCGATTTGAGCGCCAGTACTACAGGGGAGACAGCTCTAGTTGTCTCCAGAGTTGTCTCCCGTATCACGTGGCGAACAAATCATTATAAAAATGGCGACTACGTCAGTTCTTCGCTAGAGACGATCGGGATCCAATTTTGAGGATCAAAAATGGTAACAATACATACTTTATCAAGGTCAGGTAAAAAATGCATTTTTGAACGCTCAAATATTGATTTAGTCGACATCAAGTATCACTTTCCTGGTAAAACCGGACGAGAATCTAAATTTCTATAAAAACGGAATTTTTTTCAAGTTTCAACAAAAAACCGGAAGACTTACATCACTGTATAACTCAAAAGGTCAAGGTCAGGTATGGAGGCCTATCACTTAAGACTCAGGCCTATATCCAGGAGCCTAAATTTGTGAATGTATCTCGAATTAGGATGGAATAATAATAATAATCCGTAAAACAACAATAGGTCATTCCATCCTAAATGGAAAGACCTAAACAACGGACGCCCGGTGTTTCTCAGCCATATTTGCACACATTTATGTGACGGGGGACACTGAAAGAAACTGAAGAATTAAATTATCAAAGAAATTTAAAGTAGGCTACTTACTGTTTGCTGGAATCCTTCCCATGTAAAAATTGAGGCAAAAGCTGATTTGAGATCCCCATCTATACCAGACCACAAGGGAAGAAAAAATGACCAGTAGAACAGCTACTAATACAGTTATCAGGATTTCTATGTTCACACTGGATTTGATCACTTCAATCTTAGCTTCTGGGGAAAAAAGAGAAAATACCAGAATTAGAATCCAATAGAAAATACCAGAATTAGAATCCAATAGAAAATACCAGAATTAGAATTGAGGATCACAGATACAATTAGGCTTATCAAATACATGTAAGTACAAATTTGTTACAAGCTGGATGTCTCATAGAGCCAGAAGAAGAGCGATATAAAATGACTTCCGGATTTGAATTTAATCAGGAATGAGATAGCAGTTCGTAAACCCTCAAGTAAAGTTTCCATCAAATGATGACCACAGCGAAAATATTTATTATAATTGTTTACGATTTTATTACACAGAGTAAACTGCAAATAAAGCATGGGATTCTATGGTGATCTGTTGCAATCATATCTAGGTCCAGTGACGTCACACTGCCTTAATACATATATTTCAAACTGTGTGTGCATTTTTCAATGCTTGAATCAAGCTTAAGGTGTGTATATTTTGAGATTCCACACACACTCACTGTTCCAATGTGCATGTTTCACCAAAATCTGGGAGATGGCAACTCATAAGTGTCAAGTCAATTTGAATCTTGTATTTAATTTCCCTGAAGTGCATACAAAGTTTGAAATATATGTATAAAGGCAGTGTGACGTCACTGGACATAGATATGATTGCAACGGACCACCATAGAATACATGTACAATGCTTTATTTGCAGTTTACTCTGTGTAATAAAATCGTAAAAAATTACAATAAATATTTTCCGACACTGTTCGCAATGGTCTTTCATTTGATGGAAACTATACTTGAGGGTTTACGATCACTTTAAAATTGCCAGACAAAGAACTTTTGAAATAAGACTGAAATTTTGAACATCGTTCGTACTATACAGTCAGGGCCATAATAATAATAATATTGCTTTATTTAATGAGGGTAAACAAATACATGATCTGACTCAGTCAGCAAAAGCTGATCTTTCCTGAGGCCCTCCGGCAAAAACACAAATTCACACAAGCACTACCATGACTATATACAGAGAATACATACGAATGGTCACGAGAATACAAAATTGAATGATTGAACAATCATTTTCTGTCATTGAGGTTCTTTATGTACATGTGTTTGAAAGACCGTACTGAGGGAGCACATTGCATTGCGGGTTCTAAAGAATTCCATTCCATTTCCCAACATATGGAGTTTGTCTGTGTCGCTGTTGCACACGTTACTGGTACTAACTCTCCAAACATCCACCACTCATTGTTAGTTTGTCCACCAGATTTTAGGCTTAAAGGATCTGAGATCTCCGGACATTGTCGGAGACAAATTTTCCCTTACAGACTTGAATGGTCAATTTATTGTTCATTAATTATAAAGTTTTACTACTTTGACATCTGTTAACATGCATTATCAGGTTATAAATTAAAAGCTCAAGTAACAGTGCCATAATAAAGCAATGCAAAAGAAAGGGTGAGCGAGTTCAACACTATTTCAGTCATATCATGATGTTTGGTTCCTATTCCTTTTCACACCCAGAAACCACACGGGTAGGGTCCTATTCCTTTTCACACGCGGGAACCCCATGGATGCCATTTGAATCCTTTGGGATATTCACGTTACTCATTCCCTTGGACATTTTGAAATCAACTCCCTGTCACAGGTGTGCTTTGAAATCTAAAAGGATGACATTAAATGAAAATAACGTTAGCAGCACAAATGACATTAGCAACATTTTTCCTGGAGTTCAAAAGTATGTTTACTCACCACAAGATTTGGTATATTTTGGTGTACCAGCTTTTTTTGCAATGGGCACTCTTATCCCTATCATTTCTAAGACACTACATGCAGGTTTCTTGGACTACAAAACAGTGTTCGAATTTCTCCAGCGTCATGTACTCGGACAGATGTGACGTTAGACTGTAAGACACCGGTTTTATTTCACTTTCACCTCTTATTATTCTCAAAAGCTCTAAAAAAAATTCTAGCTTGATGAAATTATGGCCAAATACAATGGTTGAGTGTAACCTTGCGTTAGAAGATATAAATGTTCTCTTCACCCTGGTCAACTTTCTGTGATATTTCCGTCCACAAACATACAATGCGCTCAACAAATTTGAACTTTTGGGAGTTATTGCTACCCTATTTCTTCTAATTACTCAGACGGCAAAACTTCAGGCATCTGTATGGAGATAAGTCTGCTAACATTCTACAAATTTCACTTGCGATCTTCTCATATCTTGGGATAAATAACATATGCATGCCACAGTATTTAGCCTCAGTTGACATAAAGATTTTTTTTTTCTGCTTTTAAATTTAACAAGCGTTCTGAGAACCCCAACATCTCGCCTTGCGGGGTCATCCGCCAAAGGTGCAGCAGTATTGAAAGCATACATGTAGAGCAAACAATAAGGTCTGGAATAGGTGATGTGGTACAGACAATAATGTCTGGAATAGATTATCTGGTACAGACAATAACATCAGTCCCATGAAGGATTACTGGCAAAAGTTAATCCCATGTAGGATGGATAGGTCACTGCTGTCGGATTACTGGTACACAGTTCAGTCCCATGTGAGATTACTGCTGGATAGGCCAGTCCTGTGTAGGATTACCACTGGGTGGACCAGTCCCATGTTATTACTGATGGATAGTCACCTGTGGGATTACTGCTGGATAGTCCAGTCCCAAGTGGGATTACTGCTGGATAGGCCAGTCCTGTCTGGGATTACTGCTGGATAGAGGAGTCTCGTATGGGATTAATGCTGGATAGGACAGTCCCGTGTGGGATTACTGCTGCATAGGCAGTCCCGTGTGGGATTACTGCTGCATACGGCAATCCTGTGTGGGATTATGGCTGAGGAGGCCAGTCCCGTGTGGGATTACTGCTGGATAAGCTAAACCTGTGTGGGATTACTGCTGCAAATTGCAATCCAGTGTCATATTACATCTGGATAGGTCAGTCCCATGAGAGATTACTGCTGCATAAGCCAGTCCAGTCTGGGATTACTGCTGGATATGTCAGTCCCATGTTGGATTACTGCTGGATAGGCCAGTGCCATTGGGATTACTGCTGGATAGGTCAGTCCTGTGTGAGATTACTGCTGAATAGGCCAGTCCCAAATTGGATTACTGCTGGATAGACCAGTTCGGTCTGGGATTACTGCTGGATAGTTCATTTCCGTTTGGGATTACAGCTGGATAGGTCAGTCCCGTATGGCAATACTGCTGGATAGGCTAATGCCATTTGGGATTACTGCTGGATAGGTCAGTCCCGTGTGGGATTACTGCGGGAGAGCTGTGACCTAGGAAAACATGAAACATGTCCACCAAGTTTTATAATCATCCCACGAAAGGTTCAACAAACTTTCCATGTACAGATCTACCTGTAAATTTTTGCCCAACAAAAACCTTATCAATGGAAAGATACAAAGCAATAATTAGGAAAAAATTTCATATTTAATGTCATATTTCTTAAATAGCACATGCACATCTTTGAATCACATTGAACTTTAGCAAGTGTCAAACTCATCCAATGAAAGCTGACAGCTTCAGAAAACTTTCCGTGTACATGTATATGCATGTGCATTATTATTGGCAGATTAAGACAAAACCCTCAAAATTTGAACAAAAATTAATATTTCATCTCCTAAATATCACAGGTACATCTTTTAATCATAAGAAACATGTGTACCAAGTTTCATAATCATTCAATGACAGCTGACAACTGCAGCAAACTGTGGTGTACAGATGTACATGTGCACTTCAGCTAAACGCAAAACTCAATCAGTTGCCATAATTTGGAGAAAAATTAATATTTCATATCAAAAATAGCACAAGTAAATCCTCCAATCATAAGAAACATTTGTACCAAGTTTCGTAATCATCCAATGAGAGCTAACAACTGCAGCAAACTTATCATGTACATGTATATGTATACATGTAGAGGCCTACATGTACAATTTACCTAAACAGAAAACTCCTCTAATCATAAGAAACATGTGTACCAAGTTTCATATTTGTAGAGGCCTACATGTACAATTTACCTAAACAGAAAACTCTTCATTTGCCATAATTTTGAGAAAAATTAATATTTCTTCTCAAAAATAGCACAGGTACATCCTCTAATCATAAGAAACATGTGTACCAAGTTTCATAATCATCCAATGACAGCTGACAACTGGAGCAAAGTTACCATGTAGATGTATATGTATACATGTAGAGGCCTACATGTACAATTTACCTAAACAGAAAACTTTTCATTTGCCATAATTTTGAGAAAAATTAATATTTCTTCTCAAAAATAGCACAGGTACATCCTCTTATCATAAGAAACATGTGTATCAAGTTTCATAATCATCCAATGACAGCTGACAACTGCAAGAAACTTTCCAAGTACAGATGTACATGTGCACTTCAGCTAAACGCAAAACTCATTCATAGGGATTTTAACATTAGAGTACCCCAGGGGTAGTACCCCAGGTGGCATACCCACCCCCCATATTTTTTATATTTTTTTTATATTTTTTCTAATTTTTCTAGATTTTTTTTTAACTTGCTAAACCAAAAACCCATTCATTTCCCGGCAGGGGACACCAACACCGACGACGACATCCTCTTTCCCCCTCTCACAATATCTCCCCTTTACTTCGTAAGGCGAGATAAAAATGCTGTTTGAAAAATTAGAAGAAATAGGCTATATGTAGTTCATGTATGTAACTAGATATAGCTTTTAACTATTAATAGTTATATACTGTAAGTTCGCCCCCTGACTGTTCATGATACAAATGTGATGAAAAAAGAAGCGATAGGTCATACAAAACACTGTATGTCATCTTGGTTCTTACCGGGTTGCAGAACTATGACAGTGACCCTTATTGGGACTTCTGCATGCATTTGAGGCGTGTCCACGTTACAATGGAGAGATACATTGTAATCATCTTTCTGTATATCATGGATGGTCAGATTAGCACCATATATTGCTCCCTCCTCCCTGAAAGAAAATATAATGTGAAATACTCCCGAAAACTTTCATCAGGCTGAAGCAGCTTCCATGGTTGCTGTTCTATTAATGTAATAAAATGACTATGATAATCGATATTAGACATCTTCGGATAAGTACTTCACCATTTATAGACTTTTTCTACTTGCTTAACATTAGAAATTAGTATACATGTAATATCTTATATCAGAATGCTGTATTTTGATTTAATTGAGTTTGTAATGGAACAAAATCGAAGAAATGCATTTTAAAATCTATGGAGGATGCATCTCATTTGCATGTATGGAATAAGGTAAACATTCATTAATTCTTAAAGTGGTGGTGAACCCTCAAGTAAAGTTTCCATCAAATGAAAGACCATTGGAAACTGTGTGGAAAAATATTTATTGTAGTTTTTTTACGATTTTATTACACAAAGTAAACTGCAAATAAAGCATTGTATTCTATGGTGGTCTGTTGGAATTATATTTAGGTCCAGTGACGTCACACTGCCTTAATACATATATTTCAAACCTTGTATGCACTTTCCAATGATTGATTCAAGCTTAAGGTGTGTATACCCGAGTTTCAACACAGGCTCACTGTTCCAATGTGCATGTTTCACCAAAATCTGGGAGATGGCAACTCATAAGTGTCAAGTCAATTTGAATATTGCATTTAATTTTCCTTATTTTGGTGAAACATGCACATTGGAACAGTGATTGTGTTGAAACTCAAAATATACACACCATAAGCTTGAATCCAGGATTGGAAAGTGCATACAAAGTTTGAAATATATGTATTACGGTAATTCCCCTAATAATTCAATCACAGGAAGTTCACTTTTCAACTCTGTTATTCAAACACAGAGAGAAAGTAACATTCCCATTCTTCATTCAAATTAAAGAAAAGCCATAAAATGACACAATATGACACCTTGTGGATGGTGCCATCGTTGTTGTTGTTGTTGTTCCGGACGTCCCTCCTTTCAGACTAGGAGCACCCTCTAGCTTACAGAGGTATTTAGAAGCTTGCAGTAACCCTGCCGCTTACTAGGGTGGTCGAGACAGGATCAGTAGCAGTCGATGTGCAGGCTGTGCAGTAACTTATTTACAGTGCATTGACACATCCTGACTGTACATATATAGACCCGTCTCTTTTTTTCTGACCAGGTGTGTGCGATGTGAGTGGATTTATATAGCGGTCACTGAAAGACACCCAGGTACTTTATTCCCCAAGTGCCTCCGCTGGCGAGAATATTTTCAGATATAAGCCATTCTTGTTGCACTTCCGGTGATCGAATTATTAGGGGAATTACCGTAAGGCAGAGTGACGTCACTGGACCTAAATATGATTGCAACAGACCACCATAGAATGCCATGTTTTATTTGCAGTTTACTCCGTGTAATAAATCGTAAAAAATTACAATAAATATTTTTCCACACAGTTTCCAATGGTCTTTCATTTGATGGAAACTTTACTTGAGGGTTTACCATCACTTTAAGATAATAATTCCAAGGAAATATATTGTGGCAATGTATCCACATTTTGTGCCACTTGGGTATATGTCAACGAAAATTTGACCCCGAGTGACATCTTGTGACACACACCAAATTCTTTCTAATTTTATCGTCTGAAAACAAAATTGTAGTTGGACGCCAGGTGGCGCCATCTAGGAGTGTGTGTGGACAGAAAATGATCGTAAGTGATATCTTGTGGTATGATATCTGCTTAATTACTGAATCTGTTAGGTCATTCCAATTTTACTGTCTGAACTAGAGCCTATGGGCTTTAATGAGATCTGGTAGCTGGGTTATTGGGGGATAAGTTTGTAATGAAATAAATGCACAATTATACATTTAATTTCAAATTAGGCACAGGTGGCACCAGGCACGAATGTATGTGGTTAAAACGCAATCACAAGTTACGTCCTGTGACAAGGTATATGAAGGGCCGTTCACGCCATAAACGCATCCTTTAAACGTTTTAACTTCTTAAATGTTTAAAAATTGTAAAGCTTTAAAAAGATTAAACTTGAACCAACCAATCAGATGTTATGAACTGACATTTTCTTGTTAAAAGCAAACGTTTCCAGTTGTAAATTCGCGACTTCAGACGTTTCCTGTCAAAAGAAAAATTCGGTCTTTTAAAGGTTTCCGGTTAAAAGGATAACGTTTCCGGTTGTGATCGTCCAATCAGATTTTTTATTTGGGCCGCGTGTATTCCAACATCTACACCAACACGTGCAAACCTTCACTGGCAAACGTTTCCGGTATGTAGTGTATTTTAACCAATGAAAACCGTTCTTAAAAATAAGGTATTGGAGAATATCTTTGGCACCGGAACAATTTGCGCAGGATATGATGCACGGTGGGCATGAGGAATACGCGAATATTTGTAAGGGTTATTTTGATTGGTTCAAACAGACTACATAGCGGAAACGTTTTGCCAGTGGACACGTGTTGATGTTGAGGTTTGAACATACGCGGCAGCAATAAAAAAATCTGACTGGACGATGACAACCGGTAACGATTGCCCTTAAACCGGAAACGTTTAAAAGTCTCGAATATTACTTACTGGAAACGTTTGCCTTTTGACAGGAAACGTCTAAAGTATTGGACATTACAACAGCAAATGTTTGCTTTTGGACAGGAAAGGTCTTCCAAATGTCAATTCATGACATCTGATTGGTTGGTGCAAGTTAAACGTTTAAATTTATTAAACGTTTGGATTTATGGTGCGAACGGCCCTTCTTAAAAGATACCGACATAATGAAGTTGAATATACCAAAGAAAGGCAGTCCTAGGATAAAAGTAACTCCGAAAATGGAAGCCGAAATATAGAATATTATATCACAATGACTTCCATTTTCGGAGTTACTTTTATCGTAGTTTATGTGAAATTGATCTGTGGAAACAATGAAAGGTAGTCCTATAATGAGGGAAGTTGCACACGTTACGCTAACCATGTGTTACCCAATTAATTTCCGTCCAATTAGACACTCCAGTAGGTGCTCATCCAACCTTGACTCAACCAAAATAGTTGAATTTTGCTCTTTATCTTGATACATAATTCCTCCAATACGTCAGTTCGGGATTCCAGATGAACACCATGACCACCATGTTAATTTAACCAGCATAAAGAATGATACCTTCTTTAACATGGTATTGTTGGTGTTGCGTTGAAACCGCAAACTGACCTGTTGAAAATTCGATGGAAAAAGGGACCAAGGCCATCCTTAAAAATAAGTTTGTTGCGCGTAACCCGACCGACTGTCCAAAAATCCGCCGACTGGAAACTTTTTTCGCCGATTTTCCGACCAGTCATCTTTTTATTTTATTTTGCAATGTCAGAATTATCTCCCCTATCTCCTCTCTCATGTAAACGTATGTAAAACGTTCGCCTAGCAAAAGCAAGCAGGATTTCACTCTCCAGTAGTCGGCGATGTGAGCTTATGTCACACGTTTTGAAGGCATATCCTCCATGGCCCAGTCCGTAGGGGAATGCAGTTTTCGTCGACCACGTGTATATGGCGGAAAGTTCCCCCTTCTGTTTTGTGTTTGGGTTTGATGGAGAATCGAGAGGACAATAAACACATCGAGAGGCAACAGCAACACAGGATGGGAAAAATATTTCAAAACGGTTGGTTATTAAAACCTGCCATAAAGAGCTCTGTCGCGAATCGACTTGGAACGTAGACATGTTTAGGACTGTCACCATGCACCACGTGGGTCCGTACACCGACAGATTCTGAGACTGACGATGTTACAACAACAACGATGTTTGGATTTCTACTTTTATCCGAGAAGACTTCAGTGTGCCTAAATGCAGAAAATCTATACTGCTTTGTTGTTTAACGGAAACTTTATAACCCTCTATGTCGATGAAGCCATGGATATAGTGTCGGTGGCTTCAGCGGTCGGGCCCCAGCGGTCTTGACAAATTAGATGGTGCCGTCAGCTTAATTTTGACGTTCCGATGTCGGCATCAAATACGCTTGTCAGAATTCCACCTCGGACTAAATTCCACGAAAAGACACAGGTTAGAAACTTAGTATTTGCCTCATTGTTGTCAGTAAATTAAATTACGATGTATTTCTAATCTGAATAAAGGAAGTACCTAAGTATTCAATAAAAGCACACCATAAATTTGCGACGAGGAAGGGCAAATGGTATAATGAACAACCTTCTGTATAACACTGAGAGGATTTTTTTCTTTCCTGTCACAATTTTGGCAAAAGTTTGTCTGGTAGTGGTATATGTAAATTATTTTATTTTTTTTGACCAGCTAGTCACTAGTCATTGTCAAGAATGTGTTCAAGGATGTCGATGTCTTCTAAGAAATAAAACAGTTACACAAGCCTGAATTTAAGAATATCTTGCTTTATACCTTGAAGATAACTAGTTTTCTATACTGAAATAATTTTGCTGCCAGACAAAAAGAATATTTCAAATGACCTGCTTAGTATCTGAACTAAATCACACTAACCTCTTCCAGCCTCCCCAAAAGGAAAACCTGATCTAAAAAAAAAAAAAAAAAATTACCTACCTACCGACCCAACTTACTGAGGTAGGGTCGGGTTACAGCCAACAAACATATTTTTAAGGATGGCCCAGTGAAATGAAGTCTACATTGTAGGCCTAAATACCCACAGGGAATTAAGGTCAGTTTGTACAGAACATACATGTACCTAGGGGTAAATAAGAGAGATTATACCTAGGGGTAAATAGAGATTGATTTAGTGTTATGAGTGAGAAGGGCTGGACATCAAGGTTGATGATGGTTATGTCACAAGTTAGGATCAGACAAGACATCTATTACACTTTCTGGATATCCCACAGGTTGACTGATGGAGTACAAGATAGGAAAAGATTATAAGATATGTTACAGCTTGCTCTTGTGAGAAAAGCAAACAGTGGCCTGCAAAGGTGATAATGAGACAATGGTGGCCAGGCTGGCTGCTATGGTAGAGCATCTCTCACATATTCACCTAACCAGCTGAACTGTATATTTTCTCAGCAGAGTCCAAGCTTTGGTAAAGTGACGATACCAGTCTGCCATACTTTAGAGCGTATTAATCTCATATTTTGTGGGAAAACAATGAACAGAGTAATATTTAATCCAGATAAGTGATCAAATATATGCCAAGTGACTATTAGTGACTAAATATAGATATACAAAAGCCTTTCAACCACTAAGGATCCCCAAAACTCATCTCTGTGGAACTACTTTCATGCAGCGTAAGGCTATCCCGTGAGTCGGTTTGCACTTTTGTCAATTTCCCTACAGCATTCTAAAAAGCCTATGGCTTACGCCAGATCTCAAAAATGAATGTTCATACTACTAGCAACCAACAGTACTATTTGGGACCGCTTTATCTAGAAGCTGGTAGAACACCACCATGCCAGCACGCTGCGGCTGGTGTAAGCCTCCAAAATAAGTGTACATGACTGACTCAGCCAGAAGTACTTAAGCCCGGCGCACACGAGAGATATCAGCTGAGCGAATGACCTCAATTGCCTGTCAGCTCAGGGGCTAGCTCTCGTTTAGTTTCAGCGCACACGGTGTCAATCAAAAGTTTCACGGAACTGATTCCAGTTCCTGCATGTAACGTCTTCTTCAAGTCCATTTTGAAGAGTCGTGCATTTGAATTGCAGAAAATAACATGCGACTGATTAAACTGCTGAGCTGTTGGCTAACGTTCGTCGCACACGCTGAAGACAAGTTTGATAGTTTTTCCCCGGCCACGGGAGGCCAAAACCTCACCAAAAACTGCCCGCACACGAGAGCTAGCCCCTGAGCTGACAGGCAATTGAGACCGTCAGCTCAGCTGATAGCTCTCATGTGCGCCATGCATTAGAAAGACAGGATTAATAAATAAACTGCATGCCATTTACATTCAATGTTTAAACAATGAAAATCTATCAAATGTATTTTTTTAGTACACTCTGAACACTGATCACTTGAAAGTGGAATCTGTCCTGATGTCAGCTCTTTTCTGTCCTTCTGTTATACTGATTGACCATGATTCCAAGCGTCAGATACTAACGGTCGGTTCTCCGAGCACCGACCGTTCCAACTGACGTGTGAAATGTTAAGTTTGGCATCCAGGTGGTGCCACCCATGGGTGTATGTGGACGAACGGTATTCCAAGCAACATTGTGTTGCAAGATATCGATATACCAAATAATCCACACAGCCGTTCTATTGTTTTTCAATACACGCGGAAGCAAAAACCTCTGCAGTGGAAACCAATTATGGTACACAATGGGAAGGTTATGCTGAAAGCGAAACCCCATAGTATGGAAACTGTACATCTAACATTTCATCTCGACATCCACAAACCTGAGGCCGGAAGTGGCTGTCAAAGGGGAGGATGCATGCACAACCTGGTAGGTTGGAAATGTCTGGTGGAAGTTGGATAATGCCAGCTGGTAGAATGGGGGTTAGATGCAGGATTTTCACCAAAGTCCTTGTTTGAAAATAGCTTTGTCGTTATTTGAAAAAATTAATTCTGCAAAATGGCTAATATCACTCAAATGATGTTAAACATGCCAAAACATTGTCAGTTT
>JAVTVY010039078.1:0-16881 GCA_036873755.1 Hanleya hanleyi | reverse complement strand
AATGGTAAGGAGATAAAAAAAAATTTCAGTTAAGCCCTGGATAAACCACTGGGCATTTATTACCGGATGGTATAGCCACGGTTTTACAAGCAACCCCAGCAGTTCCACGTGGCCATGGAATACGGGGCGAAGATATTATAGTATTGATACTGTAATACAACAATGCATATGATATAGCCAGAACGTAATAATTTTACTAATAATCGTTACGTTATTCCAATACAAATTTCCAGGTTAAAGTTGCTGCATTCTGTTTGATTTAAAAATAAATTTGTGACCGATTCTGACACGTTACAGCAAGGACCAATATCAATATGACAACGGAGCGTGGTTAAAAGGAATGACATTTGTCGGTACATTCCCGAATAGTTTTAATACATTGTTGTGGATTAACATTCTGGCGTGAAAAATATAAAAGAACAATGTTACCATATTACGCTGACGAATAATAAATTGTTTAGCGCCGATTATTGACACGTGCCAACAATGAATATTAATATGGAATTTGGTGCGTGGCTATAAGAGAGAAAGGCTTTTGACAACTGTCTCAGATACAAAGATAATGCAGCAATATATCACATAAATGGTAATTCTCCAAGCCGTCCATGGCCGAGTGAAAACTCTATACCATCTATATAAATTTAGTATATTTTTTTGAAACTATGGACAAAGATACGACATCGACAGTAATCATTGTAATAAAAAAATGGAAACGAGGATTAAATACTGACAAGGACCGATCAGGAAAAATAAACAAAAATAAACATAAAATAGCTACTAAAAAAGATGAATGTTAGAAGTTAAAAGGAACATCTTCAAAACATCAGGGACAAATATATCGGATGCACCGACGTACACACTAAGAATTATTCAGGGAATTTCCCTGAATTTCAGGAATTTTCACCTGAACCATTCAGGCCCCACAGGGACAATTCAATTCCAGGGATTCCACCTGAACTAGTTCAGGAATTTTTTTTTCCTGAACGATTCAGGCAGCGATAGTAGCCCTGAATTTCAGGAGAGTATACCGGAATTTCAGGATACCAAATTCCCTGAATTTCAGGTGAAACACACTGAATTTTCAGGGACAATTTTTTTCCTGAAATGTTCAGGATGACATCATACCCTGAATTTCAGGTTTCAAATTTCTTGTTCAGGGCCAACTGTAATCCCTGAATTTCCGTTTATATACCCTGAATTTTCAGTTAAAGCTTCATTTGAATTAAAGGTATATGCGTATTGAATTGATCCCACCCAGGCCCAAATATAAGAAAATTCTTATAGTTTCATAGAATGGTGTCAATTCATCCTCCAATACTCATTTGTGGATTCCATTCAGGCTGTTTGTCGAAAGCCGGCACCTAAATTATAGCAGAAAATAAGATCATTATCAAATCAAAAGTTTAGCTTTTATCAACAAGGGGAAAGGACACAAAGCTTTTGACTGTTAGCACTGAAAATTTATTATCCCGAAAGCATGTGTACAGATAGGCTATATTTTCTCAATTCAGGCACATACTTTATGTTGAATTGGGTCAGTTGCTCAATAGCATCAACAGTACTTTCAATAAATCATGGAGTATGAACTTCAAAGACCAGCTAAACTTATGACATTGTATGTGTAAAAAAAAAAAAGAATAGTGAAATGTACATAATCATCCATGTACCTTCAATCATCAGTAATTTTATGTTCAGCCGTAAACTTGTACGGTAACATGTAGTCATTCAAGCAAAACTCTTCTGGCTTTCCAACACAAGCCATACGAGTATATGTTTGAAAGCCATCATATGTCAGATTGTAAACGAGACTATTAATGTATAACTTTCGACTGGACATAAAATAACGGTTGAGTGAAAGTATATGCTTATGTACATTTCACATTTTTGTTACCCACACAATGTCATTAGATATAACTCTATAGTTTCACTAAGGTTAGTATAGCTATTCAAAGGTATATAGGGGAAAATGACATTGTCAATGTTGCAATTTAACATGGAATGCCATTTTTGTCATTTTAGCATGCTAAACATACATTTGGTCAGTCTAGTACTGCCTGAAAAAGACTATGTCTGAGCCCGGTCACTTGCCAGTCTTTCTCGAAGAGCTCCAGGCAACATTGACAAAGATAGCAAGTACATGTAACTTTGTTCAAGTTATTGATGTTCATGATTATGCTGTTCCATACTGGCCAGTTACTGACCTTTCTGCCAGTCCAGGACACGCGGCGGCCGGGTTTGACCAAAGTACACCCCCAATTCAGGTCTTTGAAAAGCCCTTGTAGCTTTAAGAAGCCAACAAAGAGTATCATAGCGTAACTCAATTCAACAACAAATGTCTGTCACCAGACAAATTATCAAACCCAACATTAAGAAAGTCACATGCATAAATCTGCATGAAGTCAGTTTTTAACTTTAACAGTTTATAATTAATAACACAGCAATTCTTATCGATGGATACCAAGTTGGTAAGGTAAACTAGTTTTATCCAATTTATCAATACCCGTACATTATACTCGTAACTGTGAGAAAATAGTAGCACTCAAATTTAGCAAGTTCATTCACAGGCTACAAATTCCAGGTCTTCAACAGGACGATGAATACGTATTGTACATAAAAAATACTTGAAGACCAATTGTATTTAACAAAGTACAATATACTAAAGTACAGGTGTTTACGATCATATTTGATATTGATACTCATAAGATTGGGGTCAAATTAGATTGGGAAAAATTGACATTTGATGACGAAGCAAGTGTATGGCTCCACAGGGAAGTTATCTGTACATCCTGCATTTGGACTCGGAATACTAAGGATTGTTGAAAATACGTTTTATCTCAGCCAGGCTTTCACGTGCGAAGACACGTCGAGTAAAAATCCTATTATTCATAATACAGTTTCATGACAATATGCCCATGTATGCCTTTGGCATCTGATGAATACAAATATCATAATATGTATGTTAAACTTATGTTGTGGCTGAAGATAATCAAACTTACTTAAACAATACTCGGTACTTCCATGTGGCTATACAACTTCTGAATTATCAATCTAGGTAAACCAAGATGGTAAACCAGGGGAATACCATCTAGATGTAACGCTATGGAAATCTTGTGTGAAATGTTCGCCGATATTCTGCGAGATCGCATAAAAAGCCAATCACGACAATTTCTGACTTTTCTCTCTGACAATGATTGACGTTTACTTCACGGAGATTAACATATTCGCGTGGCCAAATCTTTTGATATTGTCTACACACAACACAGCCAGACTTTTCGGCGGGAGTAAACTCTTTGATCTGCACTTTTTACCGTGTAGACCGTCTGGAAATGATGCGGTATTTGAATACTGTTTCCCGATAATGTTTATATATCAGTCTACGTGCTACCGTGTGTAATTACTGTGGGCATGATTTCAGCAAGCTAGCCACGTGATTGGCTAACACATCTAGTTTCAGATTAGCATGGGATTTATATAGGGCTGAAATCAGATATAGTATTCCGTGATATTATATCTGAGTTTACTGAGATTGCTGAATTATAAGCTTTTGAGATTTTGATCTAGCACACTATAAGCCATTTTCAAGCCCATTAACCGGTCTTGAAACTAGACTGAAATCTCGCCAGTTTATTATTCAAAATTTGTATGTACACATGGAAGTACCCAGCATTATTCATATACCTCTCAAACTTTACTTACTACAACAAATTCCATATCGATGGATACCAAACCACATTTTTTCAAATACTTGTACATATTCCGGATCTTGACAATAAAAACTATAGAAAATACTTGAAGACCCAGTGTCTGTCAAAAAGCACAAGATAATCAACCTTACTTGCTGACCTACCAAATAATTCATACAATATCAAACCTTTCCTCTCAGGAAAATACCTGATCTTGCACAGACATTGTATGTTTACAGTACAGATATATTAATATGTCATGATTATCAATACTTATTGTAAATCATTATTAATCATTTAAGGTAACCCCTGGACAAAAAAAACACATGATGGATGGTTGGGTGTACAGAGATAGCAAATCTACTGATAATTTTATAATCGTATCATACGAGATATAGAGCGAACAAAAAATTTTCCCCAGAGTGATAGCCAGGCAAAGAATGCACCATTGAAAAGTGAAACCATTAATCCATTTATACTTGCAGAAGTGTACAAACATGACTTCACATACAATCATTTTCAGGTAATAGGGTTGTGCAACAATTCTGCCTATTTTGCCGAAATTTGATCGAAAGCAAGGTAATTCTTTCATGAGAGAATACCCAGCAGAAACATTAAGTTACTTTTCAGACAGCTTTATCGTTCAATGCAAATAATAAATGCACTGCAAAAAAAATAATCAATGTACACAATAATCAAACACACCATAAGTTACTCCACAGGCAGCTCAATCTATCAATGTACATGATAATCAAACGCACCGGAAAAGTTACTCCACAGGCAGCTCAATCTTCGCCGGTCAGACAACCTTTAATTGAAATCGACATCGGGTGTCAAAGCGAAAGCCGCAGGCTTCAGGTACCGATGCGCTAATTCAAAATAATCGCTGGGGATCGAACCAGATTGTGTAATAGAATTATCGACTCGAGAACTCATCCGAATCACCAAAAAGGTCCAGGTAAACCCTCTGCGAAGATTTAGGGATTACCAGGACTTGTGCAGATGTGATATCCGTAGAAAAGCAATGCTTGGAAGAAAAAGGACGGAAACATAACTTTTCATAACATTACTCACAAGGCCGCCGTTTTGAATTATCCCATGATTCCCGGGCCTGGGGTGGGGGAAGGGGTGGGGGTGGGGGTGGGGGGAGGCTATGCAAATATGCTCTAAATGACCCTAAAGTGAGAACCCCCTCTTCAAGCAGAGTTTTCTGGCCTGTTGGATATTGGATGGTAGATTTTCAATAAATAATGACAACAAGAATCTCTCATCTTTGAAGTAATTCCCTTTTGATGTCAAGCCGAGTTTACTGTTTTCAATTATATATCAGGTATACCCTGAGATATACTGTATCAAAAATGAGAGAGAAAAAGAATAAGGAAAATTATTTTTTTTAAATCGAATTGAATTCGTTTTTAATCAATTTTCATAATTTATTGAAAATGTACGTAGACATCTATCATCGAATATCCCGCAGGCCAGGCAACTGTGTCTCCAGGACCATATATGGCGACGCAAGATCAAAACCACAATGCTTGTATTAGATCATGTGTAATGGGAATTATGACAAAACTCTTGCTGCCCAACACATAGCATGTTTAAACTGGTAAAACAAATACTTTCTCAGTATTTGGCCCTTCCTATTAAAAAATGCGGCACGTTTTTTTCTTGCTCGTGGTATATTTGGTGTACATGATCAATAGTGGTTATGGTTACCCATTATTCTGTATTATATTTTTGGCCTTTTATATGTATTCATGGCAGATTTTTCACCGTATCATCCATTATTGTATACTTATTCCTAGAGGTTCACCTGAGAGATTTCCCATCACATTATAAATAAGATACTTCGGTGTAATGCAGAATATATTACTGCCATACAATTACTGGACGAATTTTGGTTCACGCAGTCATATTTTTGCTTTTATGGGAAATCCTTCTTGTAAAACGCAAAGAACTGGCAAAATAATTTTCGCATGTTTTACAGGTTTATTATAAAACTCTGGATGTCACGAGACCAAGTTTTCTCAGAATAACAGAATAATATGTACGGTAGTCGAACGAGTTTGAGTGATTTCTGCGTTCACATTTTTTTCAACAAACAAGTGCATGGGCACAGGGACGAATTTGTATAGCGATTCAAGATTTATGAGCCAAAGACGAACCCTTGACTAGCTTGCATAGCAGACCGCGTTCCTCTCACATTCCAGTTACGTGACCTAGGAAAAAATGCGCTGATGGTAAAATGCGTTAGGGTTGTACTTTCGCTGCTAAACTATTCGCTGATACCGAATGTAAAATATTTAATCCAAATCACGCATAACAACAAAATATTAATGGATATATCAGTGAAATTTTATAGAAATCCGTGCGTTATTTCACCCAATCCAAGTCCTTCAGTTGGAAGGTGAGGTCGGATACACTGACATCGCGGACGGCCTTTAAAGTTTCAGTGTATCCTACATTTGCCTGGCTTGTTGGATGTTTGTTGGTAGATGAATGGGTTTATTTTCTCTTCAAATGGATTTTGTTTCAAACTATGTTTCCCTTATATTTATTAATGTTCATGGTTGTTGAAAATGTGCGTGTTCGTCCAGAGCGTTTCCATACAGGCACTGCATTATTCCCAGTGCATATGTATTAGATGAATAAGTCGAAGCTGGACTAAACGCTCGCGGACTAAAATTCCTAACGGATTACCTTTCCTATTACACCGACTACCGTATGAACCATTACCGGTACCGGTGCCAGAAACACTCCACTATAGATGGCGCTTCGGTTTAATATCGTACACTCCATACTGTTTGTATTTTAGCATTTACTGCAATCCCCCAATGTAGAATCAGTGTATATATTTATGCTCACGCACGCGTCGCGTGAATGAGAGCATTTGGGGAACGACATTAAAAATTAATTATCAGTTCGACGTATCTGTTCAAAACCCAAGAGAGACGTGAATCCATTTGTGTTATTATGTGATATTTGTTTCATGACGTTTTGTCACTCTGGAAATCACTGGTGAGCGCCAGCGTCACAACACAAATGTTATTCTAACTTCAGGAAAAAGTCAAAAAGTACACGATTATATATATGTGATAGTTTTGTTATTTGTTTGGATCTCAAAGAGTAGATATTGTTAATTGGTTTCATGTACTGCACGATATCCGCTGAAAAATGTTACTGTCTGGGTGCAGTAAAATGTCAAAAATGTACGATTTGTCATTTGTGATAGCTGTGTTATTTGCTTGAATCTCAAGAGAAGATATTTTGTAAATTGGTCCCATGTACTGTGCCATATTTGTTTCGAGTGTGCTATCACTAAGGGAAATCAATGATAGAGAGCAGAGGGTATGACTGAAATGTTAAAATCAAACGAATAGGATTTCACAATTGCGATAAATTGGCCGCTATAATCTTTCGAATGGAAACCCACACCGCTGAATAATGCTAGAACAACTATTGGTTACAGCAACGGGGGATGGGAACTCCGCTTGTACCTCGAAATTAAATTCCATAAACTTCTAACATCAAAAGTTCGGGTAAATGTCAGTAAATCAGAAGAGACTCCATTTCTATCCTGAGAATGTTTTCAACATATCTCAAAGGTCGAATGCCCAAATGCCTGGGCGGGGTGGAGAGGGACGGGCAATATGTGTGGGTGGAAGAGGTTAGTAATGGAGACTTGTTTTGGGGAATTTTTAGACGTCTCGGTAAATTCTATTTTACCGTATCGATCGATACATTGGCTCGCGATGATGAGTATTGAGACCGGCATTTTAAGAGATTATGTTCGGCATGTACGCGCAATTCCAAATTGGCCGATGTGAGGCAAAACAGTAAGTCGTTTGTTTCTGGTTGTCACTTGCGTCGATCTGAACCTTGATTCACAATACTTCCAACAATTGTATCCCTTTTGCCAAATGAAGAGTTACCTAACTTGAAATTGTAGGTAATGTGATGTTGAATGTCAGAAAATGAATTGGAATGGTGCTGGAATAGTGTTGAAAAGCCGTTGGAATACTGTTGAAATAGGAATGTTTCGACTGCTAGGGTCATAATATATACTCCATAATTGAAAGCATAACACTGCGGCCATGGCATACTATGATTGAACGTTCCTAAAATGGTGCTCTTCCAGAATAGAAAAATAACCTGTAAATTACGGAATAAAGCCCCGTGAAGGAGCCACTTTTCCCGGGGGTCTGATAGAAAACCAAACACTGTCTTTTTGGTTTAAATATTCTTTGAATGCGACACAAAAAGTAACAATATATCACAGAGGAATGACATTCTGGTCGAATGAATAATCTTAAAACCCACATTAATTATCTCGAACTCCGACAGGGTTCGAGATGATCATCACGGAGAAAGACAATGGGGATCCATTGAGAATGCAGAATTACCTCGGACGTATGATGGCCGAGAGGGGCTATTGAAGCTCTTAATCGGTAGAGACAGACTGGAAGTGATATATGCATGCGCACTGAGGAGGGGTAGAGAAAGGGGGGTTTCAGTGGTGCTGACTATGCCCCAAACACGTCAAGGTTATATGCTTAGCAATACCTGCAGCGAGAGAAGGAGAATCCCACACAAAGCCTTAACGCATAGCTTAACTTGGTCCTCCACAGTTCCGTAGCAATGGTCCCGGTTTAATTTCAGACAGATAGACTGTCCGTGTTCTGTTGCATCATAACACTTCTTGCCTTCTTAATAGCTCATATCTATAATTCCATCCTGTTCAGCATTATCAACGCTGGAAACGAGGATATACATATCGATGGCTGGCTTCGTTTACAGGGTGAGTAAATTTTGTCCTGCCTCAGTTATGCCCCTTGGGTGTACCTAAAAATCAGGACTTATTTACGGAGAGAAAATCTGACAAAAAAAACGAGCAGGTTGACCCCCATTTTTTCGCCTTTTTAAGTTGGGAACATGAGAAAAAAAAATTTAATTGAAATCGCTCTTACAGATTTTTCTGGAAATTGAGCCGAATTTGACCATTTTTCCATATTTTAAGGGGTTTTCTAGAAATAATGAAGCATGCTTGGAGGGGAACGTTCGAAACTCATTTTTCTAAAGCATATCAGTGCTGTATCTTGAAATAATAGTTTAATCACGCTCTTTCAGAAAATATGTAGATATAAGTGATGTGGGTTGAACATTTCACGACAATTAGCGGCCGAAAATCGAACCCATGGTTTATTCCTTGCCCAATAGAAAAATCTCTGGAGTACACCCTTAAAGGCATAATAGTGCGGTGTATGCATTATCCCAACGAAGACTCCATTATGGAGCGGAGCAGTGTCATAACCAAGGAATTAAAGAACGGGCTGGCGAGTATGCCGGAATGTTCCAAGTCCAAGAGTTTTATGTGCCCCATTGTATAGAGAGATTGCGCTTCGATCCGCTCGACGTTTTGATGCGGGTTGTTCGCGGGTGCCATTGCTACCGACGCTAAGCGAACGTGTAGGGATTGAACATGGACGGACGAGCATGCTTTTATCTATTGCGAGAGATATTGTACCATGGTACACTAATAACGCGTCTATACTACAATACTTGCTTAATTTTGACTACCTACATTGTAGTTGCATCTGAAGCGTTATTTTCGGAGTCAGGTAAAAAGACGACCAGGAGTTCGATTGAAGAATGCCGAATGGAAGAATCCCTGGTGTGAACCCTAGCGAAGTCCTTAGCACTTTTTCTTAACGCCTTAATTACGTCCTAGGAGACAGATGAAAGAAAGAAATATCAACTCGTTCACAAGTTTTCATACAGTATATTCTCCACAATGTTACATCTTATCCAAGCTGGAAGAGCCGCGTTGGATATGTTTACAATTCAAGTATGCTCTTGTCCAATCAGAAGCCGCCATTTGGCGCTCCATCTGCCCTATCTGTTCTTGCCCGTTAGATGTCTTAGTCTCGTCACGACAAACATGATAGGAAGTGTCGCGGAGCGAATCGGTGAAATTTTTGGAAAAAGTTCAGGGAGACCCATATAGTCCCATACTAGGGGTATAGGACCAATGTTTGTCCCACTGGGAAACCTACTTCTAGACATTTGCGGTATGGTTGTTTGGATTTGTTTTCTTAGTCTCGTCAAGACAAACATGATAGGAAGTGTCGCGGAGCGAATCGGTGAAATTTTTGAAAAAGAACCATACAGCCCATATAGACCCATATAGGCCCATACTAGGGGTATAGGACCAATGTTTGTCCCACTGGGAAACCTACTTCTAGACATTTGCGGTATGGTTGTTTGGATTTGTTTTCTTTGTCTCTTCAAGACAAACATGATAGGAAGTGTCCCGGAGCGAATCGGTGAAATTTTTGAAAAAGTACCATACAGCCCATATAGACCCATATCGGCCCATACTGGGGGTATAGGACCAATGTTTGTCCCACTGGGAAACCTACTTCTATACATTTGCGGTACGGTTGTTTGGATTTGTTTTCTTAGTCTCGTCAAGACAAACATGATATGAAGTGTCCCGGCACAAAACGGTGAAAGTTTTGAAAAAAGTTCAGGGAGACCCATATAGACCCATATAGTCCCATACTGGGGGTATAGGACCATTGTTTGTCCCACTGGGAAACCTACTTCTATACATTTGCGGTATGGTTGTTTGGATTTGTTTTCTTAGTCTCGTCAAGACAAAAATGATAGGAAGTGTCCCGGTACGAAACGGTGAAATTTTTGGAAAAAGTTCACCGAGGCCTGGGTAGGCCCATAGGCCTATGCTGCATGGCTATGGGAGTATAGGCCCATACGGGGTGGACGTGTTGGAGTCTAGGTGAGTCCCTGGTGGTCCAATGGTGTCGTATGAGGTCTTATTTTGAAGCTCTCATGCAGGAGCACTTGACTACACTAATGGTCAATACTCTGTCAATACTTGTTGTCAATACTCTGCGCATGTGCAGTCTGGCCGTAGTATAGACAGCAGGCATTTTGAGGGGGTATGTAGGTGTTTTTGGGGTAGAGATGAACCGCTATGGGTCCGAATGAGTCGTGGAAGGTGTCAAAGTGAAGCTTGTGTGGGTTAGAGTCAGAATGGTGTGTTTTTAAGTGCAAGTCGCGTTAATCTGCGCATGCGTAGTTGGTTGTAGTAAATAAAGTGGCCATTTTGGGGCAGTACATGAAGGTATTTGGGGTCGAAATGGGCTATTCACGGTTCGAATGCGTCCTGGAAGATGTCATCTTGTAGTTCTCGGAGTGTAGACCCCGATTTGAGGGCTGCCCACGTCACCTGTGACGTCATCGGTGAAGTCATCAGTACGAGTAGTAAGTAAAGTGGGCATTTTAGGGCAGCACAAGAAGGTATTTGGGGTAGAGATGGACCATCCTTGGTCCGAATGCGTCCTGGTAGGTGTCATTTTGTAGCTCTCGGGGTGTAGACCCCGCTTTGGGGGCTGTTCACAGCATCTGTGACGTCATTGGTGACGTCAATAGTACGAGTAGTTGCGAAAGTGTGCATTTTGGGGCAGTGAAGGAAGGTATTTGGGGTAGAGATGCTTCATCCTCAGTCCGAATGCGTCGTGTGGGGTGTCATCCTGTAGTTTTCGGCGTGCAGACCTCGATTTGAGGGCTGTCCACAGCATCTGTGACGTCATTGGTGACGTCATCAGTAGGAGTAGTAGCGAAAGTGAGCATTTTGGGGCAGTGAAGGATGGTATTTGGTGAAGAGATGGACCATCCTTGGTCCGAATGCGTCATGGGAGGTGTCATGTTGTAGCTCTCGGGGTATAGATCCCGATTTGAGGGATATCCACAGCATCTGTTACGTCATTGGTGACGTCATCAGTACGAGTAGTAGCGAAAGTGGGCATTTTTTAGCAGTGAAGGATGTTACTTGATGTAGAGATGGACCATCCGCGGTGCGAATGCGTCGTGTGAGGTGTCATCTTGTAGCAACGCCCACCAACGCCATTCTTAATGCTTCAACGCCCTGGTGAAATAGCTCAGAAGCTCTGATATTCAATGGAATTGTCACTAATTCTTCGAAATGCACTGACGCCCGTCGACGCCCGTCGTTACACCTTAACACTCTAACATAACGCCATGATATAGACCGGAGAGAGAACAACAACAGCAACAACAACAAGGATGACACATGAGAGAACAACAACAGAATTTTTTTTTCATATAGTTTATTCTCCCCAATGTTACATCATACCCAAGCTGGGGGAGCCGCTTTGGGTATATTTACAATTCAAGAAGATTCTTGTCCAATCAGAGGCCACCATTTGCATCTGTCATATTCGTTCCTGTCCGTTAGATGCATTCTCGGCTACTCTTGTCCAGTCAGAAGTCGCCATTTCATAAAGTTCCATCTTTGGCCATGTTCGCTCTGAACCGTTTCTTCTATTCGTCATCGGGCAGGCCAGGATACCGTTGAGGAAACATATCCTCAGATAGTTGTTTGCACATTCTGAGTATCTATCAGTGAATGGGTGAATACTTTCATCCGATGGGGGTGGTGGGTCAGTTTAACCACGAAGAACGTAACATTGGTGACCCTCTCCACTATCCACCTGGTGTTGGGACGCTGTTCCTAGGCCCATTCCAAGGGATCCACAGTGCCCAGTTGGGCCAGCATCGTCTCTAGCGACGCCCGATTGGTGATTGTGAAAGGATGGTCGTACACTGGGTTGATGGCACTGGAATAGAAATAGCACAATACACGCGTCATCTTATGGCATAAGATGTACCCAAATGCTACATTTAATGTGAAGGACGTAGGTTGGTCATTGAAGATGGCTTCCACGTAGCTGCGTAGACGGGCGAGGTCGGTCAGTCGGAAATTGTACAAGTTCAATATAGGGCGATGACGGTGGAAGCAGTGTCGGATCATGGACCAATGGCGTCGATACATCTCACTCACTGGATGATCTTCGGGTAAGAGATCGCTGGAAACATCCACCGCATCTTCCAGAAAATGTTCGTTGTTGTCAGGCGTATGACTGGAAACAGTAATGCTAGGGACTGGCTGGATATCTAGGCTCTTCTGAGCTGTGGGTATAAGCGGGCTCTCCGTGATCGCATCACCAGTGGCATTCTCCTCCCCGGGTTCATCTTCAGTGGATCTGTCCCTCCTGGGTGCCTCTTTAGTGGAAAGTTGTCCCTCATGCCGTGATGACGGACCATGAATCAAACGCTCATGCCGTTTTAACTGACTGGGTCGTTTGAAGAGTTGACCACATTCTTCGCATGGACGCTTGGGTGGCCCATGAATTGAACGTTCATGGAGCTGTAAATGATCTGCGCGCTGAAACGACAGTGTAGGCCTACATATCGTACAGCTATACCGGGCGGTTCCATCGTGCTTGGTAGATTCATGGCGGCGCAAGTCGTGCCGGCGAGTGAATGATTTCGAGCACGTAGTACAAGTGAACATCTTGGTGGTTGACAGAGTGTCTGATGAAACGGCCAGGCCGTTTCCTTTTTATAGCAAGCTAGCTGTTGATCTATTTTTAGCACAACCAATTCAACTTTGACGTCAGCGACAAGAACCCGGATGTAGGCGCGGACGTCAGCGACAAGAACCCGGATGTAGGCGCGGACGTCAAACAGGTGCACGCTCCTGTGGTGCACCCTGTACCCTAGGATGTTCACGAATGTTCCACCATCCCCGACTTCTACCAGGCCCAGGTCCAGAAGCGCTCATGTCCTGCATGTGAATAGTCAGTCATATTGTGTGTGTGTGTGTGTGTGTGCATGTTTGCGTCTGTGTGTATGCATCTGGGTGAGTGTGTGTGTGTACGTGTGTATGTGTGTATGCGTCTGTGTGTATGTATCTGTGTGTATGTGGGTGTATGTGTCTGTGTGTATACGTCTGCATGTGTGTGTATGCGTCTGTGTGTGCTTGCGAGAGTGTGTACGCGTGTGTGTATGCGTGCGTGTGTATGTGTATGCTTGTGTGTGTACGCGAGTGCGTGTATGCGTCTGTGTGTATGTGTGTGCGTGTGTGTATGCGTGTATGTGTGTATGCGTGATATCCGAGACCCATATAGACCCATATAGTCCCATACTGGGGTATAGGACCAATGTTTGTCCCACTGGGAAACCTACTTCTATACATTCGCGATATGGTTGTTTGGATTTGTTTTCTTAGTCTCGTCAAGACAAACATGAAAGGAAGTGTCCCGGCACGAAACGGTGAAATTTTTGAAAAAAGTTCGAGGTCTGTCTATAGCCCCAACCACCACCAACTCCACCAACACCACCGCCACACACCACCAACACCACCACCAACGCCACCAACGCCACCATCGGGCGTTGACGGGCGTCAACGCCCGGTGGTGGTGGTGGTGGTAGCCCCCGTGTGGCAGAGCTCTTGGATCGGAGCTCTCGGAGCTCAAAGCTTGCGGTGCTCAGAGCTCGGAAATGACGTCATCGCAGGCATGCGCAGCGTGTGTATGTGTGTGTGTATGCAGCCTGTGTAGAGGTAAGCAGAGGTTTCGAGCTCAAAGCCTGTGGAGCTCAGAGCTCGGAAGTGACATTTGCATATGACCTCTGTGAGGTCACTTCCGCTTCTGTTCACGTGACCGGAACTGACCTTTGACCCCGGCGCGCAAAGTGGAAACCTTTACACCGCGCGCGCCGGGGTCAAAGGTCAGTTCCGGTCACGTGCAGGGAAGCGGAAGTGACCTCACAGAGGTCATATGCAAATGTCACTTCCGAGCTCTGAGCTCCACAGGCTTTGAGCTCCAAGAGCTCCGATCCAAGAAACACACTCGCAAGCACACACACACACACACACGCACGCATACACACACAAACGCACGCACACACGCACACACACACACGCGTACACACACACACGCGTACACACACACACACGCGCGCACACACACACACGCAAGCACACACACACACACAAACGCACACACACACGCGCAAGCACACACACGCACGCGCACACATACACACACACACACGCACTCAGCCGTATACATACAGACGCATAGACACAGACACATACACACATACATACACACGTACACACACACACTCACCCAGATGCATACACACAGACGCAAACACACACACGCACACACACAGTATGACTGACTATTCACATGCAGGACATGAGAGCTTCTGGACCTGGGCCTGGTAGAAGTCGGGGATGGTGAAACATTCGTGAACATCCTAGGGTACAGGGGGCACCACATGAGCGTGCACCTGTTTGACGTCCGCGCCTACATCCGGGTTCTTGTCGCTGACGTCCGCGCTTACATCCGGGTTCTTGTCGCTGACGTCCAAGTTGAATTGATTGTGCTAAAAATAGATCAACAGCTAGCTTGCTATAAAAAGGAAACGGCCTGGCCGTTTCATCAGACACTCTGTCAACCACCAAGATGTTCACTTGTACTACGTGCTCGAAATCATTCACTCGCCGGCACGACTTGCGCCGCCATGAGGCTACCAAACACGATGGAACCGCCCGGTATAGCTGTACGATATGTAGGCCTACACTGTCGTTTCAGCGCCCAGATCATTTACAGTGCCATGAACGTTCAATTCATGGGCCACCCAAGCGTCCATGCGAAGAATGTGGTCAACTCTTCAAACGACCCAGTCAGTTAAAACGGCATGAGCGTTTGATTCATGGTCCGTCACCACGGCATGAGGGACAACTTTCCACTAAAGAGGCACCCAGGAGGGACAGATCCACTGAAGATGAACCCGGGGAAGAGAATGCCACTGGTGATGCGATCACGGAGAGCCCGCCTATACCCACAGCTCAGAAGAGCCTAGATATCCAGCCGGTCCCTAGCATTACTGTTTCCAGTCATACGCCTGACAACAACGAACATTTTCTGGAAGATGCGGTGGATGTTCCCAGCGATCTCTTACCCGAAGATCATCCAGTGAGTGAGATGTATCGACGCCATTGGTCCATGATCCGACACTGCTTCCACCGTCATTGCCCTATATTGGACTTGTACAATTTCCGACTGACCGACCTCGCCCGTCTACGCAGCTACGTGGAAGCCATCTTCAATGACCAACCTACGTCCTTCACATTAAATGTAGCATTTGGGTACATCTTATGCCATAAGATGACGCGTGAATTGTGCTATTTCTATTCCAGTGCCATCAACCCAGTGTACGACTATCCTTTCACAATCACCAATCGGGCGTCACTAGAGACGATGCTGGCCCAACTGGACACTGTGGATCCCTTGGAATGGGCCTATGAACAGCGTCCCAACACCAAGTGGATAGTGAAGAGGGTCACCAATGTTACGTTCTTCGTGGTTAAACTGACCCACCACCCCCATCGGATGAAAGTATTCACCCATGCACTGATAGATACTCAGAATGTGCAAACAACTATCTGAGGATGTTTCCTCAACGGTATCCTGGCCTGCCCGATGACGATTAGAACAAACGGTTCAGAGCGAACATGGCCGAAGATGGAACTTTCTGAAATGGCGACTTCTGACTGGACAAGAGTAGCCGAGAATACATCTAACGGACAGGAACGAATATGACAGATGCAAATGGTGGCCTCTGATTGGACAAGAATCTTCTTGAATTGTAAATATACCCAGCGCGGCTCCCCCAGCGTGGGTATGATGTAACATTGGGGAGAATAAACTATATGAAAAAAAACTTCTTGTAGTTGTTGTTCTCTCATGTGTCATCCTTGTTGTTGTTGCTGTTGTTGTTCTCTCTCCGGTCTATATCATGGCGTTATGTTAGAGTGTTTAAGGTGTAACGACGGGCGTCGACGGGCGTCACTGCATTTCGAAGAATTAGTGACAATTCCATGGAATATCAGAGCTTCTGAGCTATTTCACCAGGGCGTTGAAGCATTAGGAATGGCGTTGGTGGGCGTTGCTACAAGATGACACCTCACACGACGCATTCGCACCGCGGATGGTCCATGTCTACACCAAGTAACATCCTTCACTGCTAAAAATGCCCACTTTCGCTACTACTCGTACTGATGACGTCACCAATGACGTCACAGATGCTGTGGATATCCCTCAAATCGGGGTCTATACCCCGAGAGCTACAACATGACACCTCCCATGACGCATTCGGACCAAGGATGGTCCATCTCTACACCAAATACCATCCTTCACTGCCTCAAAATGCTCACTTTCGCTACTACTCCTACTGATGACGTCACCAATGACGTCACAGATGCTGTGGACAGCCCTCAAATCGAGGTCTGCACGCCGAA
>JAVTVY010039077.1:0-172879 GCA_036873755.1 Hanleya hanleyi | reverse complement strand
ACAATAGAAACTCTGCTACTCCCGGGATAGTTGCGCAGGATGGATTGATATCCCTCTCTCCACACCAAAGATCGAAGATTGCCCACTTTGAGTTGTATACAGCGGAAGAGGACGGTCGAATTGATTGTGCCATTCGGCGCCCAACCTCCGCTGAAAATCCCGCCTGAGCAAAGTGCTTCTTGAGCACTTGCACACGTGGTAGTGGAACAGTCCTGGTTGGCTGTGAAATATCGATGTCCCGGGCTGGCGCAATAGATTGTGCCATACCGGAAGCTGTCGTGGTACATCTACCAGAAGATCCAGTAGGTCCGGGAACCACGGAACAATCGGGTAAACGACACATGTGTGTTCGTGGATCTTCTGGAGTACCTTCGCTAGGATAGCTGGGGGAGGGAACGCATATGCTACCATCCTTGACCAGTCCTGCGATAGTGCGTCCACTGCATATGCCGACGGATCCGGGACCGGCGACATGAACAGGGGCAGTAGATTGTTGCGCCGAGTGCCGAACAGATCTATGTGTGGCATCTCCCAGACATGAGCTATTTGTTTTAGTATGTCTGGGTGAAGTTGCCACTCCGTGGGAATTATCTGATTCCGTCGTGAAAGCGAATCCGCTAAGACGTTCAGTACCCCCTGGATGTGCCTGGCCAACACCGATATGTTGTTGTCCCAACACAGACCGAAAAAGATTTCCGCTTGGCTTTGTAATTGCGGAGATCTCGTCCCCCCCTGCTTGTTGATATAGGACACAACCGTCGCAACCAGCAGGTTCTTGTCGGTCAATACGCTCACCCACGTGCGGATGGCATGTGTCACTGCCATAAACTCCAACACGTTGATATGGTACGAGCGTTCCTCGATTGTCCATAACCCGGATGTCGACTTGGACTCGAGGTGGGCTCCCCATCCTTCCATAGATGCATCCGTGAACAGGTGATGTGACGGACAGGCATTGTTTGACTAGCGGTGTTACAGGTATCCACGGATTCAACTGCCTTTCGACCCATTGATGATTGAAGTAAATCATTAATGGCCGAAGCTGCAACCACCCTCTTGGGGTTACGTCCTGTGTTGACGTCAAGAGGCCGATTATCGCAGCAAAGTGTAAAGCCCTGGCCTGAGATAACTTGAGGAACTGAGGTATCTTCGTCGTTATCTTTAGCCATCGATCTTCTGGGGGTTTGGCGAGAGCTCGTAGCGTATCGTATTCCACCCCCAGAAATTTGCGCCTTTGCGAAGGAATCAGCTCTGATTTCTCTTCGTGTGGGATGTATCCCAGAGAAGTCAATATCCTTAAGACAAACTGGGTGTCTAGGATTAACTGCTCCTTGCAGGCATTCCTTAGCAGGGAGTTGTCGATATAAAAGTGGCACTTTATACCTAGACTGTGCAGGAATTGTGCCACTGGTGTAAACACTCGTGTAAACACCCAAGGGGAAGTGGACAGGCCGAACGGAAGCACTTGAATTTGGAAGCGTCGTTTGCCGACCATGAATCTCAAGTACTTCCTGTCCCCCAGATGTATCGGGATATGCAGGTATGCATCCCTTAAATCCAGAGAAGTCAGCCATTCCCCTTGCCTGAGTACTGTCCGGATAGACCGGAAGGACTCCATGCGGAAGTGTGGCGGTGGAGTGAGGTAGTCCTTGTTGAGGCGCTTTAGGTTTATAACCATGCGCATCTCGGACGTGTCTTTCTTGGGGACCAGAAAGACCGGCGAATAGAACCCGGGTGACGTGTCCCAAACCGGAAGCTCTATTACAGCTGCCTTCTCTATCAGCTTGTCCACAGAGGACTGTATTGCTGATAGATGACCCGTTCGTAATGGTATACGAGACGGAAGGGGATGAGCAGTCAAGGGAGGAAGCGTGTCGAACAATAGGCGATAGCCGTATCTGATCGTTCGAATGACCCATGCTTCCGTCCCGATCCTTATCCAGTTCCTCCAAAACAACTGCAGCCTTCCCCCTACCGGAAGGTCTAGTTGCTGGGGAACTGGAAACGTTATGTCTCGGTGTTCCCGCCATACCGGAAGCCACCCGGTATGGCCCGAGACATCAGGAATTCTTCTTCGACTGCTTAAATTTCCCCTTACCCTGCTTCTTATGGCCATAGGTAGATACTCTAGGCTCTAAAGAAGCAGGCGCTTGGCTTTGCTGTTGGCCGGAAGCACCCTTATTAGCCTTGGAACTAGGCGGGTTCTTCTTAGCCTTCTTCGACTTTGGACCCAGACCGGAAGCCATTGGTCTCTTAGTCGAAGCACCGGAAGCAACCGACCTGTCATGTTCAATACGATCCATTTCAGGTCGGACTTCGGCAACAGCATCACCAAACAGTAAAGAAGAAGCCGTAGATGTTTCTAGTAGACTTCTCTTTACAGCTTCCGGTGTGTACCCATGCATATGAGGAAAGAAGGCCTTTCTCCTCAAATACACAAGCATAGAAGATAAGTAGGCATTATGTACCAATAAATCTTCTACAGCACCGGAAGCAATCTTCTGGTAGTCAAGAACGAGGTTAATACCCTCCTGTAACTGCTCTTGACTTTCCGCGCCCGACAGCGAAAACAAACCATCCTTTATGGCCTTAAGAAACCAGTCCAGGTGATTCGTAATCGCCACTCCTTGTCGAGCAGTTTCCTCAAGTACTGCGGCCTGTTTGTTCGTGCAAGGAACATCGGGATTACTAGGCACTTTAGTATTACTAGGACATAAATACTGAAAGTCGCCGTTCACCTCAGCAGACCGGAAGCTAAACGGTGAGTTATGTACGCCGTAACTTCGTATGTTTGGCTTCTGTACTGGGAACGGACCAGAAGATCCTGCAGGGCGGAAGCGAGCTTTTGGTCTCGACCTTATAGCACGTTCCTCCTGCGTAGCGGGTTCTGCTAAAGTTCTATGGAACAAATGGCAAATAGAATGAATAGCAGTTGAGGCCGGAAGCGTGGTAGCCGACCTCGTAACCCGGTTTGACTCTCCTGATTCAGTTTCAATATCCCCCGCATGTGGGACCGGAAGCTGTATATCAGGAATTAAGTCATAGATGCCAGAAATAAGCTCATAATATTTCCTAGCATCCGGATCAGTATTGGTAGGTTCATTCAATTCAGATCTACCGTACTGGTCCCTATCCACTTCCATAGCTTCCGGGGCTTCCTGCCAGGAGGGAGTATTGGAAGGGATAGTCCTCGACAAATTAGCTTCCGGTTTCCTAGACTGTTCAGTCAAAACCGGAAGCAGTGGCGTACTACTTCGGAATTGACTGGTCATCATCTCTCTCAATTCCTTCATTTCCTCACGTTGCTGTTCCATACCGCGCAGTATGGCAGCCAATGTGGGATCAGTCACTTGAGAGTGGACCGGAAGCAAGGCCTGACGAGGTGTGTTCACACTCAAGGACCCTCCAGCTGGACGTGAGCACGGCCACTGTAAAGGTCGGTGAACTGGCATACGAGGTCGTAAACCGGAAGCACGTATAGGAGGACGCATCATACGTAATAATCCCGGTCCCGTACCACGAACACCCCCGGAAGCAGATATCTGACCTAAGCCACGCAAGGGCGAAGGTAGACCAGCAACCGGATGCCGCATAATTTGACCTGATTGAGAGGGTTCTTGATAACGCATCTCAGAGACAGGGAAATAATTTGGCATATCATAGGTACCTGTATACATACCACACTGCCGTTGTTGCGGGAACCTTAATCTCTGGTGGCCCAGAAGGCTCGTAGATACAAACGTCTCGGCAGGGGGACGAGGAAGGCCACCAGAGTAACCGGAAGCAGGTTGGGAAGATTCAGACAAACCGGAAGCAGCAGTTACAGGCATAACTGAGCGACCGGGAAGTCCAGGCCTCGACAGCGTCGAGGAAGGTATCTTCCCAACCCCGGACCCAAATGAAAACTTAACATTAGGCCCCTCACTAGTGCTGCCTAAGTTTTCGTAGTCATAAGTTGACCCCGATCGAGAGATCGGAGTCCCCTGGCTTTCCCACGCTAAGCCTGAGCCCGTTACCGATCTCCCTTCATCGTCGTATCCAGGCGTCCGCTCAATTGGAATCTCCACGTCCACAGTCGTCGTAGTGCCAGACTCCAAATCTTCGATTATCCCTTCCACCTGTACCAACCGGGTCGTTGCCTTACCTGACTGACCCTTCGCCTGGTCTGAAATGGAAGCATCGTGAGCGGGGGGGGGGGCGTTTGTTTATCTTTATTTACGTTCAATAGGCTGACTAGGGTAGACCCAGCTACAGAACTAACAAGCCCCCTAGACTCCTCGCCTACGCTAGTACGAGGAGACTGTGCTACATATGTCTCGTTGGCGAGATTGGTAGGCCTAACGACATTATTTCCCTCGTTAGCTGCCAGAGAACCGGCTAGATACACCTGGAATATGCCGGGCGCCCACACAATACACTCTTCACAGGCCGTGTCCCATGTACAGATTCTTCCCTGGCGGCATGGCGGACACGTTGAGTGAAGGTCATAACTAGGCTTGTCACCTCCACAAGACATGCATGACATTTGAGACATATTTTGAGCCATTTTTACGCTGATAACTTATAGAATACTTCCCAAAGGACTTCTTGCAGGAAATCAGACGTCTGAGGTAATCCAACTGTGAGTAGTTTCGCTAGAAAAGGCATTTTTTCACGGAGTTGACAATGTTTACTTCCAGCCCTACGAAGCAGTAGAACAAGAAGGAAGTAGAATTGTGGGTAGCTATGCTATCAGGTGACTAGCAGGGGAGATAACTGTGTCATTTAAATTCTTACTGTGGTATTTCATGTAGACAAGAAATGCAAAGAGTGGAAGTGAGGTAAGTTTTCAGCGCAAATAACAGATGTTGTTTTCTTTTTAGATAAACCTGCCACTTTAAATCGTAAAGGAGATAATTGATGTAAATTCCTATTTCGAGAATCAGCAGGTGAAAGGCCAATAGACAAAGGAGTCGGAGAACCAACATGTGGGGAAGTCGAAATCTTTTGTCCGACAGAAACAATAGAGCGCGGTCGGTGAGACCTGGCCTTTGTTTGCCTGAACAAAGGAACTGGTTTTAGAAGGCCTCCAGACAAAGCAAGACCTGTAGCAGCTAAGCTATCCAGTACACCCTGGTTATCCTGTCATACAACCTTACCACTAGGTGGTATATCCTCAGACCCAGACGAAGGAGCCGGACTATTAGACTTACGGGGCAAATCTAACACCGTATCTTGATTGATTTTAATGTCCTCAACTAATGCTATTTCCAACACCCGTCTATCAACTTCTGATAGATCGGGGTTCTCTGAAGCCTGCAGAAAATAGGATCTACGGGCTTGTGCATAGTTTTTCCAAGCATCATTATCCCAAGAAACACATTCATTACACGTGTCATTTCGATAGCAAATTTTATTCTTACAAACGAAACAACGCGTGTGGGCATCTAAGCGTGTCGAAATTCGCCCACACGCACGGCACGAATTTGAAGGAATGGGAACAGAAAACTCAGACATAATTCAGAAAGAAATTGTTTCAAAATCAACAAGACTTGAAACAACAACAACTCTTTGAACAACAACGACTAGTTTAACAACAACAACTAGACTGTATTGCAACTCCCTGACGTGCACCACTGGAGGTACAAACGAGAAAAGAGGAAGAGTATACTGGGAGCTGGCTTATATATCCTGGCTGAGCTGAGAGAGCTCCCCTAAGGGGAGACTACTCCTCTGGGGGATAACTAGATAACTCCCCAGGGGAGATAACTTTTGTTTTAAAACTTCCGTTTTAACGTTTGTATTGTATTCTCCTGGCGGAGATTATGGCATAGATCAAAGCAGGTGTAGGTTTGGGCCATAAATAGGTCATTTTTGCTCAATAACTTTTGATTCCTTCTTAACCAATGCATTAAAATTTCAGGCGCATTGATTTATCGATTGTTCCATGTCATAAAATTAAATTGCCATGTGAAGAACCAGCCAATATTGTTTAAACAGCGCGGCGGATGTTTGACCTATTATTATGCAAATTAGATAGACAATTTACTTTTTTACTACCATTTGATGCGGATAGCTATGTCTGTAGATAGAGGATAGAGGATTTTGCTGAATTCATTATGTGAACTGATTTATTGAGCGAAAACGACCCTTTTTACCTCCATTTCAGAAAGCGGGATTCCCCTAAACCTGGTAGACAGGTCACCGCTGGCATCGTCAACTGGGCTCGAATAAACACCCACATACCTAGACAATGAACTATCATGACCCAATTCAATTCAATTCAATTCAACTTTATTGCGATCTCTGCACTGAAGGCATGGACCAAGGGGAGACAACTCCCAAAGAACACGACTAGAAATCATGGGAGACAACTCCCAAACCATAACCTGTGGAGACCCAAAGAAAGGCAACCTGAGCTGTGACTGTGATTGTGGGCAATCAGGCTGCTGGTATTATCTGGCAATAGAATTTGAATTCAGTCCATATCAGCAGGGAAATGAATGTTGGTTATAATCTGTCTACTGTATGGATATACAAGGGAGACAACCAGTCTATAAATCACGGCTGATCTGATATATATTAGAACAACAAGTTGGCAAAATGGTCCGAAATCATGTAAATGGTTCATTAATTCTTCATAATTTTATGGATTTTAGAAGGTGATCAAATTTATTAAATTGAAATATTGAATATTGTCTAAAAAAAGATGGGGGGGGGGGAGGGGGGTGTGAGCAAATTTTTAAACAGAATGAGGCCACACTTATTTTATTTATTGTTTCACAAGCACATTTTTTTTTTTTTTTTTTCAAGATTACTATACTATTTTGACATTATGGACAGGGTGAGATGAGCGAGAACTCGTCTACCCGCAGAAAGAAAGGGATGAACTTCAGATGTCCAGTTTTATTTTTATTGCTACCTTCAATCTTGAAAAAAAAAAAAAAAAAATCCGCCCGTAAAACAAAAACTAAAATTGGTGTATTCAGATTGAGGGTTTACTGTAGCTCTCAATCAGCCCTAGTAGACTTCACCCAGTTTCAGTAACTAGAGAAACTAATATTTATCTACATGTATAAACAATTGTCATAAATCTCATGTCATAGATTCATCATGTCATAGATGCCAGGGGTAGAAATATTCAAAATCATCAGCAGGACAAAAAAAGTTGCAGGACATTTTCATCTTCGTCAGGACAAAAAGTTTAAGTCAGACAAACTGATGTTGTTTTGCTTCATTGAACTATTTCTGAGATTTGCTGAACCAGTCACAAATTAATTTCTCAAGCGACCTTTGCCTTTTACTTTTGGTTTATCTCTCATATATTAACATCCGGAGCTGTAATCATACCATGGTCGATTTTTCTTAAAATCGTCCTTAAAATTTCATGTCACTGCCACGCTAGATGGCGGATATGCAGGTAGAGCTTTTGGGGCTTTGTCTGTACTATTGGGCAATATTTCCGATCTTTCTAATTCCCCTTGGTCGCGGACTTTTTTTTAATACGTAAAGTCAAAGTTTTAGAGGCCCAACATTTTGTCGACCGAACACGAGGTTTCCCTTCAATGTACACCTCATCCCATGTGACCGACCCGCCGCTTCACCCTCTGGCCTATAAATACTTTCAACTGCCTGAGAAACAGCCGAGATGTGAAGTGCTCATAGACACAGGGTAAATGTAGAAGGATGACGTCGATAATTCAGACCAATCAAAATGTAGGTCACGAGGAATGCCCTTTCAACATTCCATTCCCCAACAACAACAACATGAAGCATGGCGAGTTGACTTTCGTTGAAATTTGCACATTAATTCGGGGAATAAAACTAAGATGAAGCGGTTGCCTTTATAAGCGATCTCATAGCAGGTTTTGTATTTTCTAGAGATTCAGGGCTGATAAACTGCATCGGACAATTGTCCGAGGGACAAACCAATTTTACCGGACAGTACGTTTTTTTGCCCGACATGTCCGACAAATCAATGTATATTTCGTTCCCTGGATGCAATGGGATCAATTCTTACGACAGGTGGCACCAGTAGTTGGCGGTAACTGCGCTGCGACCTGGACTTTGTCTGTGATGTTGAGGAGATGTACGCTGCCATCTGAGAGACAAATTGCCAGGAGGTGAGGTAATGAAGGGTTCCACGACGCTATCTGTACCTTAACCCCTGACCCACCAAGAACCACAGTTGTGAAAGGTGCAGGACTAGTCTGAAAGAAATGGGAGATCATATGTAGAGTGTTCACACAGATAAGTGGCTGAGCAATGTACCTGCTTTAATATATATAAGTTCTTATACTAGACAACTTTTGTGCTATGACGAGAGAAAATACATGATGCAGTCTTTCATGATATACAATGTAACCTGTGTGTAACCAACCATGCCTGGGACCAGATTATAGTGTCAGTTGTTTTGCAGCCGTCACAATTAGGAAAACTCTCTTCGGCAAAAATCTTGTGGCATCAAAATAACTCCCATTGAGCACCATGTTTTGAATTGCTGAGGCGAATTGATTATACCACAGCATTCACCTCAGCAATTGCTGAATGCCGTGACTAATTGTGAAGGGGGTTGCAGGGATCTGGTTTATCAAGGTTCGAAATACTTTAAAATTAAGTATTGAGTTCATAGATAATGTCTGTATTTAGAGTGAGTGAATATGATTTAACGTCGCTTTCAACACTAGTATTTCAGTCATATTGAGGTTGGTGAGGTTACCCAGGTGTTGTTTTCACAGGTTTCGCTGTACTATGGTAAGTGACAAGTATAGTGACTCCAAATGATAATTCAGCAGACAGGATATTGTTGAATGAAAAGCATGAATTATGTTAGTATCTTATAAATTCAATCACACTAATTAAAGTCAATCCCCCTGTTAAACTTCAATCACCCTCTAACTTAGCGGACTAAATTTGTTCTAATAATACAGGTAACAAAAAAAATAATGGATTATCTGAATAATGTTATACCATTTTGACAAAATTCCTGCTCTACATAATAAATTTAACCACTCATGATTTTATGGTGGGAGGTAAGTTCATTTCCTGTGATTGAATTATCAGATAAACTATCAAAAGCAATGAACTCAGAAGTCTTCTTCCTCAGAGTGTCTTGGTGAAATAACAGCTGTATTCACTACTTGGACCCAAAAGCTTTCCAGAAATAGGACATCATCAGATTCATGGATGGAAGTATTACAGCCTCTGACCAGACTTTGGATAATAATTCTAAGAAATAGTGGTAACATGAAGCAATTAGTGAAACATATGACCTGTTTCGAGCTGGTGACCTGGAAAATTGGGTCAAGGTCACTCCTATTGGATCAGCCCCTCATTAGTGACTAGATGCACACGTGTGTAAAATTTGACAGATTAACTCATTTACTTATGGCAGTGAAGACAGAATAATGGCAGAGATATAGGGATCAGTGATAGGATTAAAAGAACTAGAAGTAACAGCATCAGTGAGTATGCCCCCTTTGGAGAAGCATATTTGATGGGATGTGGATTAATTATCACTGAAGGTGATATTCAAATGCCCCCGCCTAAAGAGTAAAAGTTGATCATGAAATACTATCGTAGTGGATAATCATTACTGGTATTTTTTTAAAAAGATGTATGGAGGATATTTGGGGTAGGCACATGCATGGAATATGCCTGTCCACCAACTGACAGCTGATGTTGCACGGAAAAATTTGTGGTATTGCATTGGGGTATGGCAAGATCTTGACTTTTGTTTTGCATTTCTAATGGGTTGAATGTTGCTGTTCTGGAAGTATAATACCCTCATACCTTGTACAAATGTGAAGAAGTTATGCTGACTATGAACGATGGCCCATGTTTGTTGATGATCTATTGCAGTTATACATATTACAGTAGTTAACAAACATACATATTTATTTTATAGATATATATACTCACATCCCTAGTATGGATATGCCGAGGTAACGATACTGTGATCTGAGAAATAGGTTGGATACACTGAGGATTGAATGGGCTGGATGGAAGCACCGACAAAGACTAAGTCCAGAGTAGAACCATTTAATATGGGTTGGGTGGTTGATGATTTGATTGTAGCCTGATATTGACGATATGAGAGTATGGTACGTATCTTGTACAGTCTGCCCCAGGCTGGATCCATTTATGCGATTAGTCGTGCTATCTATATGCTAGCTGCTTTCTTTAAGCAATCCAAAATTCAGCCACTATGACCAGACAACAGTGGAACAATTTTCAAGTGAATGTGTCTTGAGGATTTATCACCCATAAACCATCTCTTGTATTTTAATCTCCTAACCCAGGCCAATTCATGTGTCAGTGATGTATTGGTGAAAAATCTGGAGAATTCCGACTCAGGGGAAGTAACCCAAGTTAGATCTATTTTCTACAAAGAACAACCCTGCTGATCTTCCTGTGATTTACAAGTGAACGCGTCAACGCGTTGGATGTTTATTACCCGGAAACCCCATCTGGTATGTAAATGTATTAACCCAGTGTATGACCATTTAACACCAAGCGGTGGCGCCACCTGCAAGCGAATTTTCTTGAAACGCAATCCCATTCAAGGTCTTATGGCTGTACACCAGTGAGAAAAATTTCAAGTCAAAGCATCAAACCACTGGAGATTTATCGCCCGGAAACCCCATCTTGTACATGTATTAACCTAGCCTAGGACCATTTAACACTATGTGGTGGCACCATCTGTAGGCGGATTTTCTCGAAATGCAATCCCAGTCAAGGTCTTATGGCTGTAAACCAGTGAAAAAAATTTCAATGGAAAGCGTCAACCCATTATAGATTTATCGCCCGGAAACCCCATCTTGTACATGTATTAACCTAGCCAGTAGGCTCATTTAATGCCAAGTGGTGGCGCCACCTGCAAGTGAATTTCTCGAAACGCAATCCCATTCAAGGTCTTATGGCTGTACATCAGTGAGAAAAATTTCAAGTCAAAGCATCAAACCACTGGAGATTTATCGCCCGGAAACCCCATCTTGTACATGTATTAACCTAGGCTAGGACCATTTAACACTGTGGTGGCGCCACCTGTATGCGGATTTTCTCGAAATGCAATCCCAGTCAAGGTCTTATGGCTGTAAACCAATGAACAAAATTTAACTGGAAAGGGTCAACCCATTATAGATTTATCGTCCGGAAACCCCATCTAGTACATGTATTAACCTAGCCAGTAGGCTCATTTAACGCCAAGTGGTGGCGCCACCTGCAAGCGGATTTTCTCGAAACGCAATCCCATTCAAGGTCTTATGGCTGTACACCAGTGAGAAAAATTTCAAATCAAAGTATCAAACCACTGGAGATTTATTGCCCGGAGACCCCATCTTGTACATGTATTAATCTAGGCTAGGACCATTTAACACTATGTGGTGGCGCCACCTGAAGGCGGATTTTCTCGAAACGCAATCCCATTCAAGGTCTTATGGCTTTAAATCAATGAACAAAATTTCAATGGAAAGCATCAACCCATTATAGATTTATCGCCCGGAAACCCCATCTTATACATGTATTAACCTCGCCAGTAGGCTCATTTAATGCCAAGTGGTGGCGCCACCTGCAAGCGGATTTTCTCGAAACGCAATCCCATTCAAAGTCTTATGGCTGTACATCAGTGAAAAAAAATTCAATTCAAAGCATCAAACCACTGGAGATTTATTGCCCGGAAACCCCATCTTGTACATGTATTAACCTAGCCTAGGCCCATTTAACACCATGTCGTGGCGCCACCTGTACGCGGATTTTCTCGAAATGCAATCCCATTCAAGGTCTTATGGATGTACACCAGTGAACAAAATTTCAAGCGAAAGCGTCCATCCATTGGAGATTTATTGCCCGGAAACTTCATACGTACGGACGGATGGAACATACGGATGGGACGTGTGGACGGGATGTACGGAAGGATGGACAGACCAAACTCTATATGCCCCCCCGGGCCCATTATAAATATGGGCAGGGGCATGAAAATGAAAACTGACCTGCAGAGAGAAGCATCTTGTGTCATAAAAACTCGCCAGTAAATTGTTGCTGACCAATGAAACAACGAGAAGGGTGAGATCATCACAACTCAAGGAAATGTAACATGGCGCGAGTCCAGTTTCCACGGCCAAATAAACTGGAAAGTCATCGATGATAATTGTACTTCTGTCTCTCAGGTGAGCTTCATCTACTCTGACAATATCTGCTGTCCTCAGGATTTTGAACCCTGCAATTGAGGAATAAAAAACCATGATTTCTGTAAGTTTATATCTGTTAATTTTGTGCAAGTCTGCATCTCTGTTGGAGATAATATGTATGTATCAAATAAATAACACTTGAATAATCCACATCGTAATCCCAGAAATATCGCATATTACCACATATTCATGCCAGGCACGAGACTGAAGGGCAGATTCACGCAACAGCACCATCTTGGTATCGATCGATGCGTTGCTACAATGAAGCGTCCCAAGATTGCGGCATTGATGGTTCTCATGAAAAATGCATGTGCCCGAACCTGCCCTTCAGTCTCATATCTGGCATGAAATATGCGGTAACATGCGATCCTTCTGGGATTACTATGTGGCTTATAATTATGTAAATACATGTACATGTGACCCACCAGTAACCTTCCAGATAGATATCAATGGTGCTTTAAGTACCAACTTTGCCTTAAGCAGTCTTTAATTTATCATGTTTATAAAAACATGCAGCTTCGCAAAAAGATTGAGCCCTTTAGGGTGGCACATCATTTGAGGTTGCAGATCATTGGCAATGCACATACTTGAAATGACAATACATAAAAATATGGTTTCTATATCAATGATGAGGTTGGATTGAAAGGAACTATATTATAAAACTTGAAATAAAGATTACATTTCTTTTTCAAAGTAAGCATATACAGCTCATTACGTATATGTACATGTATAGTTAGAAACAATTGACCGTGCAATTTGGACCACGGAACTTCATGGTGTAACTTTGTGTCATGATAGTGAATTATATAATCCCTTTTCTGACAGAGCTATTAACAATGTAATAGTTGGAGTAGAGGTATCATTTACAGTATGGAATGGGACACCAGTCTTGTTGCTGTATGCAAATACAAGAATATAATGACAAATGTTTTCAATCATACATGTGTAATGCTACATAATAATGTGCACTGGTAATACTGGGACACCACAACCTCAGTTTTAATTAATATATTAAGTTAAATGTGTGGACACAAATATGGTTCATGTAAAAACTTTAAGATAAATCATATGATGTGTGGAATAGAATGATTTGATAGCAAAATTGAAGGAAATTTTGTCCTTCATATAAGGCGACACGAAAATCAAAACTGATAGAGGTTCAGTACTGCAGGATTCCCCCGCCGGGTTATTAAATATTGTACTTCTGAAACAAAATAATGTCATCAAACTACATGTATTAGTAATTACTATAAAGTATATATTGTAGGTCATTTGTTGTGTGTGTGTGTATATACAATGTACACTGCATCTCATACCCAATAGTATGTATTGTTAGTTTCACATATAAGAGATATAAAATTTGAAATTGAAATATGAGGGTATGGGGTCGGGCAATGCATTGAATAAGTGTAGAATGATGTAAGCTCCCAGAATATATGAGGGTATATGAGAGATAGAGGGTGTGGCTCTATGCCCCCGGGGGTGAGGACATGCTCTCGGGGGTAGTGGATGGGTTGAATAAGTGTAGATGGCGGATGGGTTGAATAAGTGTATGATGATGTAAGCTCCTTGAATACATGATGGTATGGGGTCAGGCGAAGCTTAGTTTAAGAGATATAGGGTGGGGTTCAGTACCCCAGGGGTGGGGATATGCTCCCTGGGATAGTGGATGGGTTGAATAAGTGTAGCATGATCTAAGCTCTCCGAATATACAAGAGTATGGGGTCGGGCGATGCTTAGTTCAAGAGATAGAGGGTAGGGCTCGGTGCCCCAGGGGTGGGGACATGGTCCCCGAGGGTAGTGGATAGGTTGAATAAGTGTAGCATGATCTAAACTCCCAGACTATATCAGGGTATGGGGTCGGGCGAAGCTTAGTTTAAGAGATAGATGGTGGGGCTCGGTGCCCCAGGGGTGGGGACATGCTCCCCGAGGGTAGTGGATGGGTTCAGAAAGTGTAACCAGATGTAAGCATTTGGAATAGATGAGTTTGGGGGGTCGGGATGGTCTTAGTTCAGGAGACATAGTTGAGGCTGAGATGCTGTAGACAGGTTTATTTTCTGAGTCCAAAACTTTAACATTTACTTGGTCCTGGGGTCCCAGGGGTGGGGACATGCTCCCGCAGGGTAGTGGATGGGTTCAGTATGTGTAGCCTGATGCAAGCATCTGAAATATGAGGGTTCGGCGGTCGGGCAGGCCTTAGGATCAAACTTTAACATTTACTTGGTCCTGAGGGAAAAATTTCTAAGTCCAAAACTTTAACATTTACTTGGTCCTGCAGATAGACGGATGGACCGATAGACAGACGGACAGTCACATCATTGTGGCACCTATATCGAGCTTTCCGCAGCTAAAGCTACGGGCTCGATAAAAAGCAGGAGTGTTGTAAATCACACTCCCAAAATTCAAAAACTGATTTAATATATCACACTCCTCCAAGTTATAACATGGGAAAAATTTCATCTGGTGAGTAATATATTTCAACTCTCAAACTAACAGGACTAAATTTCAGGAGTGTGATTTTACTACTCAAAAATGCAGTGAGTAACCTATCAACATTAAAGATGTAATCGAGGGATTTGGTAAACTCTCCCTTGTGCGTTTTTCAGCAGGAAAGATTACTAAAGCATTATACATGTATGTATTATATTTGATGATAGTGGGATCGCCATACACAATGAAAGCAAGAATATCTTGCCAGAGAAATTTGAAACTCTGTCCGCTAAGACGGGTTTTCTGTTTCGCCATTGAGTGTGTTTTGTACACAGAGAGGAAAATAGTGACGCATGTAGTGACGCTCACGAATCTGAATGCTGAATAGCTGCAGCCATGAGGTAACGTCATGGCTCGTGCCTAAGGTTCGGTAATGTCGCACAGCATACGTTGGTAGAATGCACTACACGTGTATATGCTTGTTGACACGGCGGTGGAAATATGCACGCAATGGCATGCTATTTATTTTTAAAGATCAATTCCTTCTATTTTCTCGTGAATGGTAGTAACAAGTTTACTTTGTTGTGGCCAAATGTGTTTCCTTTTGTACCTGTTTTAACATATGTCAGTTTCGCTGAGTTTGAGAGACATCGATTTCAGTCTAGATTTGAGGCTGATTACATCTTTAAGTATCCTACTAGTTGATAATCATAGAAATAAAAGGACATACTGGCTGGATATCAATCCACCAGATCATGCAGATGGACATCAGTAGTGAATGACATACCTGGCACCAGATGGATATCAACAGAGAATGACAAACCTGGTACCAGATGGATATCAATAGTGAATGACATACCTGGTACCAGATGGATATCAACAGAGAATGACAAACCTGGTACCAGATGGATATCAATAGTGAATGACATACCTGGTAACAGATGGATATCAATAGTGGATGACATACCTGGTGCCAGATGAGCATCAATAGTGAATGACATACCTGGTACCAGATAGATATCAATAGTGAATGACATACCTGGTACCAGATGGATATCAACAGAGAATGACAAACCTGGTAACAGATGGATATCAATAGTGGATGACATACCTGGTACCAGATGAGCATCAACAGTGAATGACATACCTGGTACCAGATGGATATCAATAGTGAATAACATACCTGGTAACAGATGGATATCAATAGTGAATGACATACCTGGTACCAGATAGACATCAATAGTGAATGACATACCTGGTAACAGATGGATATCAATAGTGAATGACATTCCTGGTACCAGTTGGATATCAATAGTGAATAACATACCTGGTACCAGATGGATATCAATAGTGAATGACAAATCTGGTACCAGATGGACATCAATAGTGAATAACATACCTGGTACCAGATGGATATCAATAGTGAATGACATACCTGGTACCAGATGGATATCAATAGTGAATGACATACCTGGTACCAGATGGATATCAATAGTGGATAACATACCTGGTATCAGTTGGATATCAACAGTGAATGACATACCTGGTACCAGATGGATATCAATAGTGAATGACAAATCTGGTACCACATGGATATCAATAGTGAATGACATACCTGGTACCAGTTGGATATCAATAGTGAATAACATACCTGGTACCAGATGGATATCAATAGTGAATGACATACCTGGTACCAGATGGATATCAATAGTGGATGACATACCTGGTATCAGATGGATATCAATAGTGGATGACATACCTGGTACCAGATGGATATCAATAGTGAATAACATACCTGGTAACAGATGGATATCAATAGTGGATGACATTCCTGGTACCAGATGGATATCAACAGTGAATGACAAACCTGGTACCAGATGGATATAAATAGAGAGTGACATTCCTGGTATCAGTTGGATATCAATAGTGAATGACATACCTGGTACCAGATGGATATCAATAGTGAATGACAAACCTGGTACCAGATGGATATCAACAGTGAATGACAAACCTGGTACCAGATGGATATAAATAGAGAGTGACATTCCTGGTATCAGTTGGATATCAATAGTGAATAACATACCTGGTACCAGATGGATATCAATAGTGAATAACATACCTGGTACCAGATGGACATCAATAGTGAATAACATACCTGGTACCAGATGGATATCAATAGTGAATGACATTCCTGGTACCAGATGGATATCAATAGTGAATAACATACCTGGTACCAGATGGATATCAATAGTGAATGACATTCCTGGTACCAGATGGATATCAATAGTGAATGACATACCTGGTACCAGATGGATATCAATAGTGGATGACATTCCTGGTACCAGATGGATATCAATAGTGAATGACATTCCTGGTACCAGATGGATATCAATAGTGAATGACGTACCAGATGGATATCAATAGAGAATGACATTCCTGGTATCAGTTGGATATCAATAGTGAATAACATACCTGGTACCAGATGGATATCAATAGTGAATAACAAACCTGGTACCAGATGGATATCAATAGTGAATGACAAACCTGGTACCAGTTGGATATCAATAGTATGACAAACCTGGTACCAGACGGATATCAATAGTGAATGACATACCTGGTACCAAATGGATATCAACAGTGAATGACAAACCTGGTACCAGATGGATATAAATAGAGAGCGACATTCCTGGTATCAGTTGGATATCAATAGTGAATGACATACCTGGTACCAGCTGGATATCAATAGTGAAAGACATACCTGGTACCAGTTGGATATCAATAGTGAATGACATTCCTGTTACCAGTTGGATATCAATAGTGAATGCCATATCTGGTACCAGATGGATAGTAATAGTGGATGACATACCTGGTACAAGATGGACATCAATAGTGAATGACATACCTGGTACCAGATGAGCATGAATAGTGAATGACATACCTGGTAGCAGATGGGCATCAATAGTGAATGACATACCTGGTACCAGATGGACATCAATAGTGAATGTCATACCTGGTACCAGATGGATATCAATAGTGAATGACATACCTGGTAACAGTTGGATATCAATAGTGAATGGCATAAATGGTACCAGATGGATATCAATAGTGGATGACATACCTGGTATCAGATGGACATTGATAGTGAATGGCATACCTGATACCAGATGGACATCATTAGTGAATGACATACCTGGTACCAGATGGACATCAATAGCGAATGACATACCTGGTATCACACGGACATCAATAGGGAATGACATACCTGGTACCAGAAGGACATCAATAGAGAATGACAAACCTGGTACCAGATGGATATAAATAGAGAGCGACATTCCTGGTATCAGTTGGATATCAATAGTGAATGACATACCTGGTACCAGCTGGATATCAATAGTGAATGACATACCTGGTACCAGTTGGATATCAATAGAGAATGACATTCCTGTTACCAGTTGGATATCAAGTGAATGCCATATCTGGTACCAGATGGATAGTAATAGTGGATGACATACCTGGTACCAGATGGACATCAATAGTGAATGACATACCTGGTACCAGATGAGCATCAATAGTGAATGACATACCTGGTACCAGATGGACATCAATAGTGAATGTCATACCTGGTACCAGATGGACATCAATAGTGAATGTCATACCTGGTAACAGTTGGATATCAATAGTGAATGGCATAAATGGTACCAGATGGATATCAATAGTGGATGACATACCTGGTACCAGATGGACATTGATAGTGAATGGCATACCTGGTACCAGATGGACATCAATAGTGAATGACATACCTGGTACCAGATGGGCATCAATAGCGAATGACATACCTGGTATCAGACGGACATCAATAGGGAATGACATACCTGGTACCAGAAGGACATCAATAGAGAATGACAAACCTGGTACCAGATGGATATCAATAGTGAATGACATACCTGGTAACAGATGGATATCAATAGTGAATGACGAACCTGGTACCAGATGGATATCAATAGTGAATGTCAACCTGGTACCAGATGGATATCAATAGTGGATATCAATAGTGAATGACAAACCTGGTGCCAGATGGATATCAATAGTGAATGACAAACCTGGTACCAGATGGATATCAATAGACAATGACAAACCTGGTACCAGACGGATATCAATAGTGAATGACAAACCTGGTACCAGATGGATATCAATAGTGAATGACAAACCTGGTACCAAATGGATATCAATAGAGAATGACAAACCTGGTACCAGATGGATATAAATGGAGAATGACAAACCTGGTGCCAGATAGATATCAATAGTGAATGACAAACCTGGTACCCGAAGGATATCAATAGTGAATGACAAACCTGTTACCAGATGGATATCAATAGAGAATGACAAACCTGTTACCAGATGGATATCAATAGAGAATGACAAATCTGGTACCAGATAGATATCAATAGTGAATGACATACATGGTACCAGTTGGATATCAATAGTGAATTACATTCCTGGTACCAGTTGGATATCAATAGTGAATGAAATAACTGGTACCAGAGGGATATCAATAGTGAATGACATACCTGGTACCAGATGGATATCAATAGTGAATGACAAACCTGTTACCAGATGGATATCAATAGTGAATAACATACCTGGTACCAGATGGATATCAATAGTGAATAACATACCTGGTACCAGATGGATATCAATAGTGAATAACATACCTGGTACCAGTTGGATATCAATAGTGAATGACATACCTGGTACCAGATGGATATCAATAGTGAATAACATACCTGGTACCAGATGGATATCAATAGTGAATGACAAACCTGTTACCAGATGGATATCAATAGTGAATGACAAACCTGTTACCAGATGGATATCAATAGTGAATGACATACCTGGTACCAGTTGAATATCAATAGTGAATGACATACCTGGTACCAGTTGGATATCAATAGTGAATGACATACCTGGTACCAGTTGGATATCAATAGTGAATGACAAACCTGGTACCAGATGGGCATCCATAGTGAATGACATACCTGGTACCAGTTGGATATCAATAGTGAATGACATACCTGATACCAGATGGATATCAATAGAGAATGACAAGCCTGTTACCAGATGGATATCAATAGAGAATGACAAATCTGGTACCAGATGGATATCAATAGTAAATGACATACATGATACCAGTTGGATATCAAAGTGAATGACATTCCTGGTACCAGTTGGATATCAATAGTGAATGACATAACTGGTGCCAGAGGGATATCAATGGAGAATGACAAACCTGGTACCAGAGGGATATCAATGGAGAATGACAAACCTGGTACCAGATGGATATTGCTCCACATTAAGTAACCTATCATCGTAATCAACTATCACATACAGTGAATAACCTACCAGTTGTCTATCAACTATACACTGAGTAACCTACCGGTTGGATATCCAACAAAAGTGAAGCCAAACTTGCTGGAGCAAGCCAACAACTGTACCCTGTCATGCCTGTCTGGGGAGCCTCCAACCTGCGCACTTGAAATGCGGATTTTAGACAACTGTTGGAATTTAAAATCCTGCAAGAACAAAGATCACTTCAATTATATCATTTACTATTATGTATTGTTTAAGTTTATAGGCTAGTGGTGACCCCGCTGTTGGGCCATTGATCGTTAAACGATGCTGGATCTGCATGTATCTAAGTTGAAACACATGGTTTCTATCGACCCCATCGGAATTCAGTTTTTGGAAAGGAGAGAAATGAATAAACTTTTGGGTGGTAAAGAAATAATGACAGCTGACATGATAATGACAGAAGATTGGAGAAAATATACGGGGAGAGACTGTGAATAGTTGAAACACAGGGACCATTCATGGCATGAACATCCAAGTTTGCGCCCAGTTATTGGACACTTTTTCAGGCACAAATTTATTTGAAACTAATCAAATTACTGTCAATTTGTTCGTCCTACAATCTTGAGTATACCTCCAATAATAATTAAACATGACTCAGTAATGTAGATCACAATTGAATTCCGGTATGAGCATCGACGATTCGACCAGCTTGAAATTTTGCCGTTTTGGGGAGTGTCCATTATCCTCTGCAGTCAATCAGTGCTATTGCAAGTGTGAGCCATGTGTCATGCTATTGAATGAATGAATGAATCTTTAATCACCATACAGTATGTACAATATCAGAGTATGTATATGCAGAGATTATTGTTGAACAACTGAGATTGGCGGGAATAAAACCCCAGAGGGCTTGTTATATCCCAAATACTAATACATATAATATCATATTGGCAGGAAGTAAATATACAAAAATTAAATAATATAATGGTGAATAGACTGAGTCACATTGCTGAGCTCTGATTATAATATAATTAAAAAAAAATGTTGTTTGAGCTCGGTGGCCTAAGTAAATAATAACGATTTTACTCAAAAGAGGAAATTGTCACATGTCTACAGCATTGGAAGTTAGTGCAATGTCGATGAAAGACGAAAAGAAAATTGAATGCACCTTCAAAAATCTTATTGTTAAACAATATACACTGAGATGTTATATAAGATACGTACCCTTAATATCATTATAAGATTCGTTAAATTTCTGTTCATAGTATTTATTCTTAGGAATAAATATTATAAACTTGTTGCTCCCTGTTGCTCCCTATTTTTAGACGAAGTGGTGGCAAGAAATATAAGCTTACATCGTCTGCCAAACTCTGGTCATGTTGCACACTGAGATTCAGATTGAAGATTCTCTGTAATTGTGGGAACATTTTTAGTCTAATTTCATTGAATTTAACCATACCTGCAATCAGGTATGAAATTGAGAAACTGGAGGAAATTTTCTGACACATTTTATCATCCAAATTTGTAACGATGTTTCTAACCCACACGAGGATTACATGTGCAGAAATTTCATGAGTAAACAGAAATTTATCAACATCAGGCCTTGAATTTACCCAAGGCCACCAAGGCCATTGCCTTGGATGCCCTACCTACTGGCCTTGATGCCCACTGCTAATTTCCAAGTATTTTTTATGCCAGCCAGGCCTTAGCGCCCTTAATTCCACCAAATTGGCCTTGCCCTTAAATTTCCCAAATTCAAGGCCTGCAACATGCCTTTGTAAGCCAAATGTAAATTTTAATTTGTATTACAGTTGTCATGTAATATTCTCAGAAAATAGCCCCACTGAGTCTAGGTGTCCAATAATATGGCCTGTCCCTATAACCAGGCAGTCATGCTAACCCTAATCAGATTTTCGAATATAAATCCCGCTTAACTCTTTGCCTACGGAATAAATATTCACAACTGGCCGGAATAAATTATGCAAAAATATTAATTTCCGCATTGATATATGGTTATAATAATGGCCCTAAGATTTTTTTACAATCCTTATGCTTTGGGGATTCATATAAATAAAAACTTATGATGAAAACCATTCTTGAATTGTTTGTTGTTTTTTTTCAAGTCGGGAGAAAAAACAAAAACATGCACAACTTACGAAGTTACGTCGCCCACACGAGATGGTGACGCCATGCTTGGAAAACCCCTTTCATTTGATAATGATGTTATGATATGCCAGACAATATCTTTGTTGTAGCTCCATGTAACATTCTCTTAGATACAAGGAAGTAACAGCGGCTCTAAACAAAAGATCGGCTGTTCTGTCAATTACGGTGCCGTAATTGACACCCGCGCAACTGGGGGATTTTTAACCTAGACCTCAATGGGGCGTAGCAGGTTTTTACTAAAAATCTTAGCTCAAACTTGAGATAAATTTCTACAACTTGGCGAAAGGAAAGATAGTACATCTCTAGCTAAGATTCATAGCATCTCCCTTCCCTCAACGCTATGCCGACGACAAATACATTTCCCTGTTGGTAACTCTTACATCTCCATGGCGCACTTATTATTACCTTTGCGCCCTATTGGACCTTCATTAACTTGAGAAAATGGGCCGCCATAAATAAAAATACCATAATCGATGTTGTGATCATCATCCCTGTATACACAGGGTTTATTATGATGGAAATGCCCATCTTCTTGACCCTCGATTTCATGTGATTTTGAGGCTCCATAGGTATAATTTTAATGTCTGTAATTAATATATGACCGACGAAGGACCATTTAGTCTGCCATTTCTGTATTTTTATTCATGGCGGCCCATTTTCTCAAGTTAATGAAGGTCCAATAGGGCGCAAAGGTAATAAGTGCGCCATGGAGATGTTCGAGTTACCAACAGGGAAATGTATTTGTCGTCGGCATAGCGTTGAGGGAAGGGAGACGCTATGAATCTTAGCTAGTACATCCCTTCAAATTATCATGCTAAAATGAATGCTGAACTATACTTTTTGGAAGTTCTTTCCATTTAATTCTGTGTTAAAATTAAGCTTTTCAGAGGAAGGAAAATCCCACAGTGACGTCATTGTATCTAACAGGGTCATCTAACAGAATGGAAAATGAACCATGCAAACTATTCATCAGCCGAACCCCAATTTTCGACACTCGTCTCGTCTGTAATAATTCCACACTCTTTGAGAAAACAAAAAGAAGAGTACATATTACCTTAACCTCTCTTTCTGGCGGCAGTCCGTCGTCTTCTGCTGCCATGATGACTTATCTGAAGACTTATCTGAAGACTCGCAGAACACAAATAGCCCTGATTTAGTATGTATGTTTTCAAAACATTTTACTGCGCCAAAAAGAAAGTGCTAAACCAAAGATTCGTAAAGGGAGTTAACTGTAGCTGAAGTGTTTGAGTTGAAAATTCTAGAGGATACAAAATTCTATACCATCGCATCAGCGAAAATGAAGGGGCGCCCTTTGTCGCGTTATTAAATAATGTTTACAGGCGGACCGTTTTGCAATTTTATCATCCATATTTCTATTCTGGATATCTTATAATGTTGCTCAAATAGTAATGGCCGGAGCATCATTTACTTGGAATATATGTACATTGTAACATGGATATCAGCGAATCAGGTTTTGATTATCAGCAATTCAATTGTGGATATCCGCGATTCCATTTTCTTATCTACATACGCGGAATCCAATAGGCGACATATAGAATTGGGGAACGTTGATAGAATATTAATTTATTAAGATGTGGTTCTGTTTACGGATAGCGATATCCATAATTGGGACAAATTTGGAATTAAGCATGGCATTCTCCTCTGTCTTTCGTTTTTGAGCTAGCTGGAGTGCTGTGAATCACACTACTAAAATTTGAAAAATGATTTTAAGGAGTGTGCTATCACATGTTATAACATTGGGAGGCTTACATTTGGCGAGTGCTGTTTTTCACACTCCTCAGCCAATTTTAGAAGTGTGATGGTGTGCGAGTGTGACCAAACGTCTCAAAAACGAATGACTGTACAGTCCCTGTACTCTATCAATGATTATTTGCAACCAAAATACTGACAAACTGAGAGAAAAATGTCACCTTACTATGGTGGTAGCTGGTTCGGATCCCGCTCGAGAATCGACCAATTTTCTGCACTAGAATCTGTGCTATGCGAAGACAGTGTAATCCCAAAATAACGAGAATACTGTTATACCTTAGACAAGACTTAGTTAACCAAGTTTGTTTTCCCAGCTACCTGAGGTAACAATTTAGCCGATGCCAATGAAACTGGGCATCAATGAACAAAATCGATCTAATAAATGAATTGAAAGTATAATTAACAGTGCCAAGGACAATATTTCTCACAGTATATATTGAAAGTGTTTCAATTTGTGGTGACTTGGAACACTTTTCAGATTGATTTTTTTTGGTGATTTCTGATATTAATTGTCTTTTGAGATGTAAGCGTTCAAAGTCACTTGACAAAACATGACCGTAGTCAATGCCAAAGTTGCGACATTGAAGAGACCGGTATCTCTGATTGGCTGTATCTTCTAGAAGATAAGCCAAACCTATATTCAAAATTCAAACCTCTATTCCTCTAGTTTATGGTCCGTTTTTTGTGGAAATGAATATTTTAGCTGAATTGTCGTATTGATGATATATCGGTGTGGAGGCTAAGAGTGTCCAGGTCCTATCTCCTACCTCAGCTAGGACACTTTTCTTCACATTGGGGCAAGTGTTCGTCCTTGGTTGCAATAGAAAAGGGACACTAATCACCAGGACATTCTTATTCATCACACCGGCATTATGTTAGTCAGATAGAACGGAATAACTAATACTTGAACCGATGGAACCATACCAGCTCTGAATATCAAATCCCGGGAAGGTATGGAACCAGTACAATGGGTCTATCCATTACAGGGTACCAATTAGGGGTGATTTGCAATCTTAATAAATTAATATCCTATCAATGCTCCCCAATCGTACATGTCGCTATATAGGCGACAGTATCCAAATGGGGAGCAGATGGGATTTAATTTTAATTAGATTGGGGTCGGGTGATTTGTAGTCCGATATTTAAATTGGACTATTTTTAAATATAATGATATACTTATTGAATGATATATAGGTGAATGATATATTCCTTTCTATTAAAAAAAAACAAAACAAAAACAGAAACAAAAAACTAACACATACAGCTGAGATACTAAATCGATATAATTAAAGTGTACCTTTGTCCATCCTCTCTCAGTAGTAACAAACCAGCAGTGAAATACCGTTGAAAACTTGTCATAACTATGAGGCGCCGTTTGTGACAATATTGTCAACGACAAATATATAGAGTTAAAACCAAAATATAAAGTCGCCGTTTGTGAAAATATTGTCAAACACAAATATATAGTTAAAACCTTTGTAAATATATATAAAACGAAATAAATAGGGCCTATATATAAAGTTTTTTTTTTTTTTTTTTATAAATATTTTTTTAACATAAATAACGATAGGAAGTTAAGACGTTAAATTTAACGTAAATATAAAGTACACGAACAAACTTAAATAAAGTGTACATGTAAACCGGATATGCCCAAAGGAAGCTGCGCAATCGATGTGCGCGCGAGTAATACTGGTTAATCAAAACTGCAACTGAGTTCGGAAGCGAAACTATGACAGCGGTGAAAACCACTCGCATGTCACAGATGTGGCGAATCAAACAATAAGATCACGTACCTGAACATATTTCAGCTCACTGCCATAATGATTTAGTAAAGGCCTATTCCAATTTTCAACAATTACTGTTATCATTTACAATCGTACTTCAGAGTTATCACATCAATTAGATATAAATACATCTACTTCACCATAAGATATCCTAGCCTGCAGCCAATATCACGGCCTGTCCCTTAGATGTTCAATCTACGATTCCGCCGGCCAAGTCGCTGGTTGCTATTTGCCGCATAAAAACATCAACAGAAGTTGAAATAAAACATGCGCAATAACGATGCATTAATTATGCGCAACACAAATATTAGGCAATTTGAAATCATACTGAATATGAGCATATTTCATTGATTAGAATATGATCATTCATAGCCTAGTTATAGGATTTGGAATTATATTGTCGTTTTGTATATTTTATCGTTTTTCGATAATTTCCGAATTTCCAAACAAGACAAAAATTTGCAGGGAACTTGGTATAAGTACAGCGAATGTGGAAACTAATGGGTCATGAGGAACCGGTTGCACTATGCTGGTATCATCAAACGTACCGCTCTCAAATTATGAAAGAACCATGGCGTATACTGTGGGAACCACCAGTGTGGATTGTACTGTTGCGTTCACCGTTCCTCGTTTTCATTATCGAGATCATTTATTATAGCATGATACGCTTACTTGATCTCAAACTTTTTAGGTTTTAAGTTAGTATAACGTAAGTAGAATAAAATAAACTGTTGATATTCGTAAGCGCTAGGTACTGGGTTCAATCCCTAGCCGGGTCATACCAAAGACTTGAAAATGGAACTTGTTGCTTCCTCGCTTACGCTCAGTATTAAGAGGATAGAACAAGGACGGTGTCAGTATAATGTGACTGAGTGGGGTGTCATGTTTGCCTACGGAATGATATTTCGGTGGGACAGCAGTATAAAATGGCAGCATTAGATCTGCTCGGTTACAAGTAGTTAACCACACCCCTCCCACTCACCTCCCTTCCCTTCCCCGTCGTGATATAGCTGAAAAATGTTGAAAGCGACGTTAAACCCTATTCACTCACTCGTCAGCGTATATAATAGGGTTAATACCGATGCCCGTCAAGAACCCCACGCGTATTGAAGATCAATTAGCGATTAGCACGCAGGGGTAAAACGGCTTCAACTGATTCCTTAGTTACTAGTAACAGCTTCGAGGCAGCGCAAAAGTGAAAAAAGGCCAATCTAGTATTCTTCATGAGCCATTAGTTTCCACATTCGCTGTACTTATACCAAGTACAAATTTTCGTCTTGTTTGGAAATGCGGAAATTATCGAAAAACGATAAAATATACAAAAACGACAATATAATTACAAATCCTATAACTAAGCTATGAATGGTCATATTCTGATCAATGAAATATGCTCATATTCAGTATGATTTCAAATTGCCTCATATTTGTGCTGCGCATAATTAATACATCGTTATTGCGCATGTTTTATTTCAACTTCTGTTGATGTTTTTTATGCGGCAAATAGCAACCAGCGACTTGGCCAGCGGAATCGTGGATTAAACATCAAAGGGACAGGCTATGATATTGGCTGCAGCCTAGGATATCTTATGTTGATTTATAAGTAGATGTACTTATATCTAATTGATGTGATAACTCTGAAGTACGATTGTAAATGACAACAGTAATTGTTGAAAATTGGAATAGGCCTTTACTAAATCATTATGGCAGTGAGCTGAAATATGTTCAGGTACGTGATCTTATTGTTTGATTCGCCACATCTGTGACATGCGAGTGTCTTTCACCGCTGTCATAGTTTCGCTTCAGAACCCAGTTGCAGTTTTGATTAACCAGTATCACTCGCGCGCACATCGATTGCGCAGCTTCCTTTGGGCATATCCGGTTTACATGTACACTTTATTTAAGTTTGTTCGTGTACTTTATATTTACGTTAAATTTAACGTCTTAACTTCCTATCGTTATTTATGTTAAAAAAATATTTATAAAAAAAAAAAAAAAATAACTTTATATATAGGCCCTATTTATTTCGTTTTATATATATTTACAAAGGTTTTAACTATATATTTGTGTTTGACAATATTTTCACAAACGGCGACTTTATATTTTGGTTTTAACTCTATATATTTGTCGTTGACAATATTGTCACAAACGGCGCCTCATACATAACAGACTATCATCCTCAGTCCTAAAAATTTACTTGGACTGCTCAAAAACAATTTTTGTGTCCCTATTTTTTTTTTTTTTACTTCTTTCTTTTTACCAATGATGGGTTTTACTTGTAATCAATATAGGTGGTGTTTCTGCTGTTCTTAACATAGGAGCTAGACGGCTTGTCCCCATGTCCCACTGCACCCCAATCTCCCCTACGTGCGCTGGCGAATTTTCAAAGTTGAAAAGCCGTTCCAAGTCACCCTGTGACGATGTTTTCGAATAAATAAAAAGTTACTCGGACCATGCACGGACAGATAATATTTCGAAACTATACTGTGTACAATTATGCATTTATTCTACTATATCCAGTGAGTTATTGTAACATAAATTAAGAATTTTGTTTTATTTAATTGTTTCTTATGTTAATGTAGTTTACTTTTTTGCAATTTGTGCTTTTCGGACGTTTGAGAACAGGATTTATGGTCGAAGGGCAAATAACTCTTACCAACTATATTGAATTTTGACCAATCAGATCACCAGGATTTCCCACATGCGGGTTTGACGTACTGCAGCACATTGAAAATGTCGGCACCAACCAGTGAACCTTCGGCGCCTGGCTTTTCTTTCGAAAATTGTGGAAGGTATTAACATAATGATGCGTGTTTCACGTCCCTTTGGAACTTATTTTTGTGGTGCATGAAAAGATACTTTGCTTTATACAATTACCGACTGTGTTCTTCATGTTTCGATGGTCATCGATGATGTTTGATACATTGGATAATGACTTAGCGTTTGTGACCATTGAGGGTTCAGTTTTCGTTTTACCGGATAACTGGTAAGATGTGCGTAACCAGAGAACAACAACAACCAGGCCAGTCTTTACATTTCGGAGTTTTGACAGTTTCCCCAATGAACATTTTCCCCTCCAGATTTCTCCCCCATGGACATTTTTCCCATAGGTTATTTTCCCCTTCGGACTTTTCCCCACCACAGTTTTTTCCAGACAGGTTAGGGATAATAGTAGGCATGTCAATGACGTCACTCATCCTATGGACCATGCCGTCGTGTTAGGTTAAAGGAAGCTGAATTTTCACGATCTTTTGAGGTCAATATATAAATAAATAGAAATGGAAAATATTTTCCACACTATTGGCAGTTCAGATAAGGGTACAGATAATGTTACTGACAACAGTTGAGGGTCATATCTCTTACCTTTCATCCCGAAATAAATCAAATAATGGAGCCAATGTTCCAGCAGCCATGTAAATTTCCATGTGCGCCCTCAAACTTCCATGTGAATGTCTAAATTCTCAGCTCAGTGATAAAAGTCTTTTCTCTGAAGCCTGAATAAAAGTTGAAACTCAAAATGGGGTGTACTATGCTTCTAAAAGGGATTATGATCAGCTATTGTCAGATTTTGATTTTTGAAAATCAACAAAAACACAGGGCAAGGGCAATAACTAACTTAGAAAAAGATCTTGGAATTTTACTGGATCATAGCCTACATTTCGATGAACACTGGGAAAAGGCTGCGGCAAAGGCGAACAGAATACTTGGGCTTATTCGGAGATCTTTCTCTTACCTGGACAAAGATTCTACAGTTAAACTATATACTTCCTTGGTACGTCCCCATTTAGAATACGGGAATGTTATGTCGGCACCTTTGCTTATTAAGAGTCGTGTGGTCTTTGAAAATATACAGCAGCGGGCAACAATCCATGAGATCAAGGATCTTACTTACGAAGAACGCCTTCGTGCTTCAACTTACCAAGCTTATATTACCGACGTGTGCGAGGGGACATAATCAAAACGTACAAGTATCTACACAACATCTACATGGTTGATGAATCACCCTTCATCTTGGATCTGAATTACCATACACGTGGCCATAGTCTGAAGATTGTTAAAAACCGAGCTTGCAGAGCAGTGAGACAAAACTTCTTCATTCGAACATTTTGCACGAAGTTTTCATAGCGTTACGTCTAGATGGTATTCCCCTGATTTACCATCTTGGTTTACTTAGATTGGTTGGCCATATGGCCAGTGTGAGATATAGTAGCTCGAGTGGGCTATTCACTTGTGGCTCAGCTGGGTTATTTGGTCGGGAAATTGTCTGTGATAATGGGTTGGTTTGAATACCTCAGATGTTTACTATACCTGCTAAGTCGGGGTACAGTAGGCCTACCTCATTTGAGGTATAGTGCTCAGCCCACACAAAACTCACCTCGGCAAAAATAATGTTATATTATGATAATTCCTATTTAACACCATGTTGAATATTGCAGAGGTGAATTGATTATGCCACAGCATTTACCTCGGCAATTGCTCATTGCTGAGGTGAATTATGTGAGCTGAGTGCTATACCCCAATGGACAATGGAGGTACAGGGCTATATCTATTTTAGTTTTCACAAATTTATGCCATAATTCAGGTATCTGTACAACCAAGGTTATGGATCAGTTTATCACATATCTGGCCTTGCTATCTTGGTCATTTTTCAGCAAATTATTATCGTTACATGGATAGAATACTCATTTTAATTTCATTGTCTAATTTTTCACAGTGGAAAATGTCTTAATTATACATGAATAGAATATATATGGAATTACAGGAAATATTGATATTAATATATTACCTTTGACTGATTCACTTCATTTATTTTGCAGGAATGCCCTCTTTGAACAAAAAGGACTCAAAGCTCCAACTGCGTATAAAACTGGAACAACAATCGTTGGTATAGTCTTCAAGGTATTGTTGTTATGTCTACTTCAACGCCATGTAGAATGATTTCTATTGCCGTATTGGTTGATTTTTAGTCCTGTCAGTAAAGTCCATTTCTTAAACATATTTCTCTGTTCATGCCTTGAATGTTGCCCTACTATAGACTGTATCCATATGCTGTGTGCCTCATAGTAGCCCGCAGCATATGGATCATTAGCTCATGTTTTTTCTTCTTTGTTTCCATTAAAAAGAAGTCATTTTGCTGATCATGAATTAAAAATGGATAGCATTTTTTTCTTTCTCTATCGCAATTTGCAATGCGATACCGCATATTTTGTGCCTTGTTATCCAATGTATGCAGGGTAATTGAACATTGAACATAATGAACCATGCTGGTGACAGAGGGTTGAAATGTTATGTAATACCAGGCCAGGGTCTGGTTCAGGCTGTTTTTGAACTCATTCCAACAGGTTTGGGCACCCAATTGGGCAAATGTATAAAAAAAATTTTTTACATTTTATCTGTGAACATGCTGAAACCAATAGTAATGCAAGTAATGTTGCTAAATATCAAGTTATCAGGCTGTATTTAAACCATTTAATACTCCCAGAGCTTCCATGGGCTTCGACCACCCCACACTGCAGCCTATTTCTCTATGTCTTTCTAAACTCCTTGTTGCTTACGAGTGCCCAAACTGAAAGTCTAGATAAGGCCCTGAATTTTCCCGTCTGACCAGACCAGATCATTGAGTTAAAATGGTTATCACTATCTGACAGGAATATTGTGACTTGCTCCAGTGTCAGTTTTGTTGCTTGCCTAGTCATGGTCCATTGTTTTAAATACATAGCCAGGCACAAAACGAAATGTGGCTATAGGTATACTTAGGCATGATAGGTTGAAAAGGAAGCAACCCATCAAAATCAATGTAACATGTTGAAATACTGAAAGATTGGGTGAAAAATGATCATAAAATTTAAGATTATATGTATACTCATGCTACGTACTACATTTTGTGGAAGCTAAGACCAGCTTTATTACTAAAAGTCTCACTTGGATTACATTATATATTTTCCACCATCAAGCTAAGTATATGTATCTGTTGAAGATGCAGTCCTGCTAATTTAGGACATTTTCATAAACATGTTGAAAAATAGAAAGTGGACAGTTTTGTAGGAATTATTATACAATATCTAGTTTTCCCTTGTTTCTTCAGGATGGGATTGTTCTTGGTGCGGACACACGGGCCACAGAAGACACTGTTGTGGCAGACAAAAACTGTTCTAAAATCCATTACATAGCTCCTAATATCTAGTAAGTGTGTTGTCATGGTTACCTCTGCTATCTTCTTTGCACATTATCATGATTATGTTCCTACAAGCTTCATTTTAATTCAATCTCCTACCATCTCCATGGTACTTTAACCTTCTACCTCCACTGTACTTCAACCTCTTACCATCTACTCTGGATGTCAATCTCTTACCATCTCCACTGTACTTCAACCTCTTACCATCTACCCTGGATGTCAATCTCTTACCATCTCCACTGTACTTCAACCTCTTACCATCTACCCTGGATGTCAATCTCTTACCATCTCCACTGTACTTCAACCTCTTACCATCTACCCTGGATGTCAATCTCTTACCATCTCCACTGTACTTCAACCTCTTACCATCTACCCTGGATGTCAATCTCATACCATCTCCACTGTATTTCAACCTCTTACCATCTCCCCTGGATGTCAATCTCATATCCTCTTCACTGTACTTCAACCTCTTACCATCTCCCTGGATGTCACTCTCTTGTCATCTCCACTGTACTTCAACCTCTTACCATCTCCCCTGGATGTCAATCTCCTACCCTCTTCACTGTACTTAAACCGCTTACCATCTACCCTGGATGTCAATCTCATACCATCTCCACTGTCTGTACTTCAACCTCTTACCATCTCCCCTGGATGTCAATCTCTTACCATCTCCACTGTACTTCAACCTCTTACCATCTCCCCTGGATATCAATCTCTTACATCTCCACTGTACTTCAACCTCTTGCCATCTCCCCTGAATGTCAATCTTCAACCCTCTTCACTGTACTTCAACCTCTTACCATTTCCCCTGGATGTCAATCCCCTACCCTGGTCACTGCACTTCAGCCTCTTACCATCTCTCCTGGATGTCAATCTCTTACCATCTCCACTGTACTTCAACCTCTTACTATCTCCCTAGGATGTCAATCTCTTATCATCTCCACTGTACTTCAACCTCTTACCATTTCCCTGGATGTCAATCTCTTATCATCTCCACTGTACTTCAACCTCTTACCATTTCCCCTGGATGTCAATCCCCTACCCTCTTCACTGTACTTCAGCCTCTTACCATCTCGACTGGATGTCAGTCTCTTACCATCTCCACTGTACTTCAACCTCTTACCATCTCCCCAGGATGTCAATCTCCTACCCTCTTCGCTGTACTTCAACGTCTTACCATCTCACCTGGATGTCAAGTCTCCTCACTGTACTTCAATCTCCAACCCCCTTCACTGTACTTCAAGCTTCTACCATCTCCACTGTACTTTAAGCTTCTACCATCTCCACCGTACTTCAGTCTCCTACCCTCTTCACTGTACTTCAGTCTCCTACCCTCTTCACTGTACATTAAGCTGCTCCCATCTCCACTGTACTTCAATCTCCTACCATCCACACTGTACTTGAATCTCCTACCCTCTTCACTGTACTTCAAGCTTCCACAATCTCCACTGTACTTCAAACTTCTACCATCCCCACTCTTACTTCAATCTCCTACCACCTCCACTGTACTTCAATCTCCTACCATCTTCATTGTGCTTCAAGCTACTATCATTTTCACTGTACTTCAAGCTCCTATCATCTTACTGTGAATGAAGCAGATGCTATAATAATAATAATAATAATAATAATACTTTATTTAACGAGGTGAAATCATTTGGTACAAGTACCAATCTTCCTTGAAACCCTCGACGAAGTCCACACTCACACACAACATGCACACAGACTTACAATATAAACAAAATAATAAGATCGAACAGTTCTGTCATGTGAACAACTATTAGAGACACACTCTATGAGCAATGGCGGAATCATACATTGGAAAAAATCCAAGTTTCCATTCGTCTCTTGAAAATATTTAAATTATTTGACAGTTTAATATTTAGGGGCAACTGGTTCCAGAGAGTCACGCCAGAATATTGAAGTGAGCGCTTGAAAGATTCGGTCCTGGGTTTGGGTATAATCAGATTTTTTGATGATGTAGAACGTAATTGTTTTTGAAGTACAGAGGCAGTTGAAATGAAATTTTGAGACAAATATTCAGGTGCTAAGTCATTTAAACATTTAAACATCAAGATTGATTTATGGAACTTTATCCTTTCATAAATGGTCATCCATTTCAATGACCTGAAAAGTTCATGGCTTGGGGTACTATAGTTTGCATCTAGTATTATTCTTGCTGCATATTTCTGGAGACGTAGGATACAGTCGAGTGACTCTCTGGAAGCAGAGCCCCATATGGAACAACAATAATCAATTAGTGGTAAAACATAAGCATTATAATACAGAACTCGTGCAGCCAATGGCAAATACTTCTTAATTCTTTTTAACAGAGCAAGCTTGGATGATATTTTTTTGCATTGACTTCGGATGTGTGAATGCCAGGAGAGCTTTTCGTCTATAATAACTCCCAGTAACTTAGCCTCAGATACATTTTCAATAGATGTTCCATTTATATCTACATTTAATGGCCTACCACGTTTAGCTAAATTTTGACAAGACCCTACCTTCATACACTTTGTTTTAACAAGGTTAATGGCCATTTCATTATCTTCGCACCACTGGTGGATAACATCACTCTCTTCATTTAACACATTTTCAACAATGTCTAAGTTTTTAGCAGATGTGGACACAGTTGTATCATCTGCAAACAAATCTATGATACATTTTTTAACATGAAGAGGGAGGTCGTTTATAAAAATTAGGAAAAGCAGAGGTCCAAGTATCGACCCTTGAGGAACACCACACCCTATTTCTTTAAAATCAGAATGAATATTCCCTAAGCAAACTTTCTGCTATCATCAATACCCAGTACATCCCTTCATTCGGTTATTGATAGTGACTTGCTGTCTAAACCAAAAGTGTGTTTGTCTCATTGGGCTGACACAGCATGAATTTCATCATCTGTCTGATCTTGGTTTGACGTACATAGCCAATTATGACTATATTAAGATCCATGTTGTTGTAATTCACAGTTGCTGTGGAGCCGGGACAGCGGCCGACACAGAGATGACTACTCAGATGATCTCGTCTCAGTTGGAGCTTCATCGTTTGAACACAGGTCGTATCCCACGTGTCTGTACCGCTAACAGACTACTCAAACAGATGCTCTTTAGGTGAGCTCATTAAATCTAGCAAGATTGTTCCCATATCAGTCTCTGTAAAAAGGGTTATCTATTTCTCTGAATTTAATATTACGGTGTAACACATTTTTGGGGACCATTTTTTCCCCCACCCAACCACCAGACCGCTACAGTGTTCCGTAATATAATGATGATCCTGAATGAATGTTGCTCAGTATGTGGCAGGAACAGTTCACTCAGCTGTATATCTGTTAGTATCTTCAGTTTCGCTGTTTAGCTGCATATTCTGATTTGAAAAATGTTTGTATCTCGTAAATAGGTATTCAAAATATGTTATTGTGATGTTTTCTCCGGTCTATCCTACATCAGACAATATATATTCAAGAGACTACAACTTTGATCATGTTAATATTTGTGTGCAGGTACCACGGATATATAAGTGCTGCTCTGGTATTGGGGGGAGTGGACAGTAAGGGCCCACATCTCTACAGCATATGGCCGCATGGTTCCACAGATAAACTCCCCTATGTCACAATGGGTAAGTCCCCTCATTGACTGTGTCAACCATCCTGTCCTTGCAGGGGTTAATCTGGCATTGATTATTCCCTGAGCAAAATCCTCTTGTGGCACGCACAGACATATATATCCTCATCAAATGGTAGTAAAGAGATATATTATCATCTGTACAAAATTTGCATAATAATAGGCCAAACATTGACGGGTTCTTCAAGAGGCAAATTAATTTCAGGACATGAAACGATTGATAGAATAATACTCTTGAAGTTTTGGAGCATTGGTTAAGAAGGAATCAAAAGTTATTGAGCAAAAACGACCTTCTTACCTTCATTTTAGTGAGCGGGACCTTCCTAACCTGCTTATGTCTTCTTCACCCAGCCTGCGAGCTACTCTCATTGGCTATTGGGCAATCAGCACACTCTATTCTAGAAACAAGGAAGACCACTCATGATAAAGAAGTACCAGTGGTCTCCCCTACATTATATCCATGCATAGCCAATTACCCTATCTATTCTAATTTTTCGAACAGCATTTCTAAACTCAGAAGCAGAAAAAATCCATCTTTATGTCATCTGAGGCTAAACATTGTGGTATGGATATGTTCTTTATACCAAGATCTGATAAGGTAGCTAGTGAAATTTGTAGAATGTTTCCAGAATTTCTAACCACAGTACTGTAGCCTGAAGTTAAGATTTGCCATTCGAATAATGAGAAGAAATATTGTTTAAACTGACAAGACAGTGGGAAAATATCACCGAGAACAGAAGTGAAGATCCTGGTCATTAATCCCATCTTCATCACACCGAGTCAATTTCTACATTCACACTTCAAGTAAACTGGCCTTGATATATCAGACCCTCTTCAGTGTTCAAAATCTGAGGTGTGAATTTCACCTACGAATGAGAGACAAACCAGTCAGAACCTACACACTGATTTTTTGTAGAGTGACTTCTTCAAGTAGCTACAGCATCCTTGATGTGGCGGTTGGGTTGACCTGATATACAGGTCAGCCATTCAATAGTCTGCTTTATAAGTTCTCTGAATATAACTGGTCTGCTAATATACCAAGGCTAGTTTGAAGTGTGAACGTACAAATTTACTTGGTGTAATGAACATGATCAATCCAGGACTCCATATTTGCCGTTTCATGATCTAGTGACCAGTACATGCTAAAATTCTCGGACACTCTTAGCTTGGATAGCCCTGTGTAGTTTTTTCCCCTCGGCCATTTTGGCCTCGGGGGGGTATTGTCGTTGCCTTGTACGTCCGTCCGTACGTCCGTCCATCCGTTAACACATTTTAGGCAAACCGCTTGAGATACAACCACCAAATTTTCAACACTTATTTATCTAGTGCTAAGTCAGACGCCTATTGAAAGTGGCTTCCCTCGGCCCATATTTTACAGAGTTCTGCCCCTTTACAGATATATTAATTTCTATTTCTGTCCTATATGCCTGAATGTAACCAACTATATCTGCAGAACTGTGTTCGGTATAGCTATTATATTTTGAAAACTTATTTATTTTGTTGTATTCTACAAGCCAACAAAGAATTACTCGCCTCGGCTTATGGAGTTATGCCCCTTTCGGATGTAATAATCTCCGATTTTGTTATCTGTAGTTGAATGTACAAGTTATATCTGCAGATCCGTGTTCGGTACAGCTTATTCGTCTCGGTTCTTATTTTACAGTAGTGCTAAGTCAGATGCCTATCGAATGTGGCTCCCATTGGCCCATACTTTACAGAGTTATGCCCCTTTACTGATATATTAATTTCTATTTCTATCCTATATGCCTGAATGTAACCAACTGTATCTGCAGAACTGTGTTCGGTATAGCTACTATATTTTGCAAACTTATTTATTTTGTTGTATTCTACAAGCCAGCAAAGGATAACTCGCCTCGGCTTATGGAGTTATGCCCCTTTCGGATGTAATAATCTCCAATTTTGTTATCTGTAGCTGAATGTACAAGTTAAATCTGCAGATCCATGTTTGGTACAGCTTATTCGTCTCGGTTCTTATTTTACAGAGTGCTAAGTCAGACGCCTATCGAAAGTGGCTCCCCTCGACCCATATTTTACAGAGTTATGCCCCTTTACAGATATATATTTTTCTATTTCTGTCCCAGATGCCTGAATGTACTACCGGTATATCTTGATCATCCCACATAGAACTATCTCTTCCCCAATTCACACTACACATGGGTCAAAATCACTTGGGGAAAGCCGAGGGGTTTTGATTAGATCAATCTCATGTTACATGATGTTGTATTCTTTTGTTTGCATTTACCAGGGTCTGGGTCATTGGCTGCTATGGCGACATTTGAAGACCGATACACTCCGAATATGGAGGTTGGTAAAAACAAGAATTTGGTAATATGTGGTATAGCCATTTATTTTAGGGACTCAACTGGCTGGTGCCATATTATACACTTACAGTTTTTCGCAAGGTCAATATGTGGTTCTCTGGACACTTAAGAAAACACGATCTTGGTCGTGCTGTCAGCCATAGTGTAAACTGACGGTCCAAACCAATGCTATTTTCATCGGTTGAGAAGACGCACGCATCATGCCACGTCAATATCAAATTCATGAACCAACTTATGAACCCACCCGAGTCGATATGGAAAATTAGTGACAATTTATTTGAGGAATTACCGTATCCATTCATACTTGGACACTGAGAGAGGATTACAGGTGCCTCAATATAGCACGCATTCTGATATAAGGCGGGTACTACGCATATTATTTCAATGCTTTCATAAGGCTGTAAATCTATATGGTGTTTCAAATTTGGTTCCCCAATAACAGCGTTATGGAGAGGTTAGACTGTACTCTCATGGAAAAGACATTATCAAATATAATTGATTTGGTTCAAAATCAAGCCACTGAACAAAGATGTGATTTTCTTCTCGTATTTGATCCACAGAACTTGTGCCTGGCTTGATGGCTCTAGTTTGGCTATGAATAACTTTTCCTCTAAAAAACATTGTTTGTTTAACCCACAGAGAGAGCCGGCCATGGAGCTGGTTAAAGATGCCATCAGAGCAGGGATATTTAATGACCTTGGCTCTGGCAGTAATGTGGACCTGTGCATCATCACCAAGGACAAAGTGGACTATCTCCGACCCTATGACGAGGCTAATCTCAAAGGACAGAGGTATGATAGTGGTCAAAGTTCAACACTGATATGCAGCATTGAACATTTCAAAGTTCAAGGCTGTGACTGATTTTCAGCATGCATTTGTATTTACCCTGACGATTCCATATTAGTGATTTGACATCCTGCATTACTAGTGTATATTGCCCTGATTAGAAGCAATATGTGATCCACCGAAACAGTTACGTTTTTTATTCTCGCCTGACCAGTATCCAGAAGTTTTCATTCATTCTAGCTTTGTGCATACCTGTATATGCAGTAAGAGGCCAAAGAAATGTCACTGTCCCAAATCAAGCTCATTAAGAACCAAAAATAAATAAAGAAAAAAACTAAAAGCTGTGTCACGAATAAAAACAAAGTTCTTTTGCCTAAATGAAGATAGTATGAAAAAAGATTGTATTTTATATTACAGACAAGGGAAATATCAGTACAAGAAGGGAACAACAGCAGTCTTAACCAAAACTGTGAAGAAACTGGAGTTTGAAGTCCTGTCAACATCTGTTAGAGCTGAACCCATGGAGACCGCTTAAATTATACATTTTTACACAATTTCTCTCCAATGTTCATCATCCTTCATCTCCCGATGTGTTTATCTGATAACATACAAGCCAGTGATTCAATCGAGGATCTCACAATTACAGTAAACGATTCAAGATTTGACTCTTCGGGTGAGACTGCAACCTCCTAGTTTTTGTGTTTTGAGTCAACAACAGATTGTACAGAAGCTTGTTACTTGCTAATGCTGAGCAAATATCATGTGCCATAAAACATGCCTATGGCAACAAACAATGAAGTATAACATTCATGTGTAAAAAGGTATCTATTCACCACTACAAACTGCTTAATTCCTCATTCTTGTCATCAAATAGTCGGATTCAACTTTTGGTTGATTCTTGCATTCACGACGCTTTAATGGCTTGGAGTGTTGTAGATGATTGTATCTCTGAACACTTATGCCATGTTCAACTACATTTCCGCTTCAACACGATAAAGCCACTCCACCCCAGGCTGAATGAAAAGTTTACTGTAATGGACATTTAGGTCTTATTTTCAAAATCTGTGAGGAAATATTTCTGGCTTCTCAAGTACAGTGAAACCTTTGTAAACCAACCATGCTTGGGACCAGACTATAGTGTCTATTTTGGTAGGATTCTGGTTTATCAAGTTTCAAAATACCTTAAATTTAAGTACTGGGACCCAAGATAATGTCGGTATTTAGAGGTTGGTCGGTTTACCCAGGTATCGTTACCGATAGGTTTCACTGTAGTTGCAAATGCAGTTCTTGCTGGTCTGCAATTAAGCAGGTTCTGATATCACATCCTGGCTTAAACACAGTGAATAGTTTAAGGTGAGATGATGGAAAGAAAACTCATAAAATGTGCTACTTCAAAATCCAACTACATTTCATATAACTGATTGACAACATAAATGTTTGCTATTACCTGTATATATAGCAATTTTGTGACAAAATAAAGTTGCTAAGTAATACAATGTGAAGATGTGCTTCGGTTTGTGTTTTATTATTGTGAAGGAGAATTAGGCCGCTGATAATTAATGGTTCGTTTCCCGTAACCAACCCTCATCTATATTTTGAAAGGCAAATAATTAAAATCTATGAGGGATTTACATGAGTAAAACTTGCTCATTTTCTATTTTTTTTTGTTTTGCAAGTTAATATTTAATAATTATCGCACTCAGCATGTGTATTTTTACAAGCAAGGTTACGAGAAACAAACAATTAACAGTGGCCTTATTGTGTTCTGTGTGATTCCACAAAAACAGGGACATTGCACAGTACCAATCAGTTGGCAACAGTATATCAGCTTCACCTTAGTATTGTGAAAAGCGCTAATCCGGTGTTTTCTGTACTAGTTCCGAACACCTGTTGTACAGTACCAACAAGTTACTTTGCAGTACCATTCAGTTTCTGTCATGTCTGTGAAGAACCATGCAGTAACTGATATATCATGCAGAATCTGATCAGTAATATTCAGTTTGTGATGGAACACTAAGCAAAACGAGAGCCATCAGAATATGGTGTATCCCCGACCCCAGTGTCGGTGAATTGGGAAGGAGAAAAAGAGCTGTATTTCTGTGTGTGAGGAATGAGTGATGTGCAATGTAATATTATGTAATCTCATAATCACATAACAGCCATAATGAATTCTGGGTTAGTTTATTAGAATTCAGTATGTTGTTGCACAATTGTTTGTATTTGGAATTTTGGTATACTTTTAAGCTCTATATGCTGAATGATTCCAATCTCAACAATATCAGCCATGTTGTTGTTGTCAATAAAGTGAAGTCCAATATTAAAGGTGCCACTTGAAAACAATGATTAGCCTAATATTAAAGGTAGCACTGTTCACTTTGTACTACGAGCCCCAGGTACATGTTTACTAAGCGCCATTCACTTGTTAGTAGATACCCATTTTGTCGACAGGTGACCCATGTCAGCCAGACAATCACTTTTGTGCAGGTGACGGAAACTGGTCCCCTGATGATCCATGGAATCTTGTTTTGATTAAAACGGTGGGAATTTGTTAAATTCCATAATATGGGGCTTTGTCACACAAGCAGCCTACTTAACTAACCTCATTTCAATTTCAGCTGTATTGTAAACTTTGACGTCTTCTAAGTACCGTTTTCTCAATAATCATATTGAAACGTTTTACGTGGGGAATGGATGTTTCAGATCCAGAAGAGAGTGCGCAGGGTCCCCAAGACAAACTGTCAGGCTACCGGGAATGCACTCGTGCACTGATCTTGGCCAACGAGGGGGTTCGATTCAACCTGTCACCTTGTCTGGATCGAGGAGGTTGGAAAGGAGGACCTGTAATGACAACCAAAGCAAATTAATGCAATACTGACATATAATTCTATGAGCAGGAATACAGGATTCAGATCGTGGTAGCGTATAATCCCTGCAAAGAAGATCCCTGATCTATGATTTGGATTTACCTGTATTCTTATAGTTATCTTTAACCGAAGTTCAATATAATAGAAAATATATACAAAATTATATAGCCCTAGCTATATCGCGATCAGGCCTGGTCACAGCCACAGTCTGGTCACGACCGGTTCTGTCATGGTTGGGTCCAGCTTCTATCTTCCTTCCCCAGGGCTTCGTGGTTGGGTCCAGCGTCTATCTTCCTTCCCCAGGTATTCGTGGTAAGGTCCAGCGTCTATCTTCCTTCCCCAGGTCTTCGTTCACTCCCGTATGGATGAACTTGATGTCGTGTCTCGTCTTACACGACCTGGCCCTCCCGTGGTTATGTCCGGCGTGTGTCTTCCTTCCCCCGGTCTTCTTCCCTTGGGCTGTATGGACTTCTCGTCGTCGTCGTGTCTCGTCTTACACGACTAAGCCCCTCCAAGCGTTGGTAACTGTCAATGGATGCGGACGGCCTGGGCATGACAGTACTATCACAGTACAAAGGCTTCTACGGCACCGGCCCGTCTCTCTGTAACACCGCAGGACTATTCAATTGCACGGCTCACCACAGCAGCAGACGGCACCCCTCGTAGGAATACACCCCCAGGCTTCAGCGACCCCGCTCACGGCGACTCACTCCGCGGCCCCGCTCCAAGGACGAATCATCAAGGCTAGAGTTCACGGCTACACGGTCCACATAGGATCGGACATCGATAACACATGGTGGATGGGTAGGCACCTGGTCTAGAAACCTTCTCTCTGTACTACTGTATGGGCACCTGGTATAGGAACCCTCTCTCTATACTACTGTATGGTCGTAGTAATCTATGATTGGCCGTGAATTACTCATGTATGTACAGGGTGGTGAGAGACTGTATGCTTATGGAGGCGTGAATGAATAATCGTTTATGGTACGATTTTCTGGGTAGGTGTATATTTATCAAGCTCCAGACCTGAGCCTATCGCTTGTGAGTGTTAGCGTGAATGTATTTCAACCCGTAGGTTGTGTGTTTAAGTACGTGTGTGCATGGATAATTGTTTAGGTAGGAACTGTGTATGATTTGGTTTAGCTGTACCCTCTTCACAGAGACGAGCGTCTCCTACCGGATACAGCTTAATCGATACCATTAACCACAGGGCCGTACGAGCACGACTGTTCAATACGGTCGAGTCAAGTAGAGATGCGGCTAAGGTATGGCCATGCTATCAACACTAACGCCGTTAGTTAATTCCCATAGCTGAACCTGCACAACCGTGCAGTAGAGATAGGAATAACCATTGACGATAAGTGTCTATACTCTAACTCCCAGCGCAATACCCACACAACTGTGCGTTACGGTCGAGATAGGTAGAGATCGGAGTAGAGTAAACACATCCCGGACGTGTAAGTGAGTGTAAATGTATGCAATGATGCTATAGGATTCGGCGGCGGCACTTCTTCAATTCAGCGGCCTGGTCCCAGCCCGGCGGCGGCACAAATTCGGCGGCCTGATCGCGGCCCTTCGGCGGCCCGGCAATGTATTGGATTTCTTCTCCCCAATAGATTGTGCGTGTTCGCACCTTGAAGTTTCTGCTGGTCTGCCTCGTTTCCGCGGAAGCCTAGCTTATATAGGGCTACCGCTCTTCTGTGGATAAAGGTAGAAACAGAACGTTCTCCTGCAGATAAAGGTAGAAACAAGTCGACGATGCCAGCGCCCTCTTTATTGTCAAATTAACACACTTTCTCCCGCTCAGTTTATCTGGATTTCGCTGGATAAATATGGCTATGGAGGAACAAACCATAATTCATAACGGACGTAACTGGTAAATCTCAGCTTCCAACTCTCTCTAGTTAATTCACACGACGACCGCAAAGTTCACTGTCCCTCATCTGCATATTCTCTGAAACCGACTTCCGGATTCCTGACTGACGTCATCTACAGCGAAGCAAGTGAGCTCACCAGAGTCCCTTTTTCCGTCCCGACTGATCGTTTGAGATAACTTCACCGGGATTTCGAGGCATTGTCTGTCTCCCGGATTATTATAGTTCATTCTAGGAAAATTACAGCGTTGAATTCCATCAGGTAAGTGAACCGCACATATAAACACAATGTCACTTTCGATTTCACAGTAGTCACGTATCAAACACCAGCAGTGATTTATTAAAGGGGATCCCAAGGGGTCGTCATTCTGCACTTTAGTTACAATATCAACACCCAAGCAATGAGTTGAACTACAAAGGGCAAGAACTCAGGAAGGAAAACTCCTCCGTCAACAGGAAGGGCACATGCTTATCTCCAGACTGCTGATAATATTCACCAAGTATTGTGTGAACTGTATCAAAAGTGTGGGAGTTGCGTTGACAAGATTATATAGTTTAATCTACGTACAGTATTTTGAAGTGTAAAGGGCAATAACTCAGGAAGGAAAATCCTCCGTTAATGGAAAGAGCACATGCGCATCTCCAGACTGTGCCGATAACATCCACCAAATATCATGTGAACTTTATCGAAAGTGTAGAAGTTGCGTCGACAAGATCAGTATTTTGAAATGTAAAGGGGAATAACCCCGGAAAGAAAAATCCTCCGTCAACGGAAAGAGCACATGCGCATGTCCAGACTGTTCCGATAACATCCACCAAGTATCGTGTGAACTGTATCAAAAGTGCAGCAGGAGTTGCGTTGACAAGATGATATAATTTAATCTGCAGTATGTAAAGGGCAACAACTCCGGAAAGAAAAATTCTGAAGAGCACATGCACATCTCCAGACTGTGCCGATAACATCCACCAAGTATCGTGTGGACTGGAATGAAAGTGAAGGAGTTGCAGTGACAAGATGATATAATTTAAAGTGATCGTAAACCCTCAAGTATAGTTTCCATCAAATGAAAGACCATTGCGAACAGTGTCGGAAAATATTTATTGTAAATTTTTTTACGATTTTATTACAGAGTAAACTGCAAATAAAGCATGGTATACTATGGTGGTCGGTTGCAATCATATTTAGGTCCAGTGACGTCACACTGCCTTAATACATATATTTCAAACTGTATGCACTTTCCAATGCTTGATTCAAGCTCAAGTTGTGCAGACTCACTGTTCCAACGTGCAGGTTTCACCAAAATCTTAGAGATGGTAACTCGTAAGCGTCAAGTCATTTTGAATCTTCCATTTAATTTCCACGTTTGGTGCGACCTGCGCATTGGAACAGCGAGTCTGTGTTGAAAAATTACAATAAATATTTTCCGACACTGTTCGCAATGGTCTTTCATTTGATAATAATAATTTCACTATAATGTTCTCCACGACAAAGATTAAGCAATATATTTCTCTATTTGGATTGGTTTCATATTGTGAAATGTCTTCAATACAACTATTCGTGACTAAGACAGGAGAATGTAAATAGAACAAAATTCTTGTTTGACATGTGGGGTCTTTATTTCACTTTTGAGATGGACGGAAACACACATCAGTGGGGAATAAGAATGGGACGGATATTATTGTGGGGAATATAGTAAACCATATAATGAACATTACATGTGTCAAATATTAAACCCATCCAGTTTTGATTATACGAACGATTACTTGAGGATAATATTCTGGGAATGAATATCTAAAAGATACTATCTTCAGGATTTGACAATTCCAAGACATCCAAATCTAAATGAAATCTATTGGGCAGTGTTGATGTACATCACAGTCAATTCGAAACGAACAACACGCGGTCTATCGAGTTACACCGCCAAATGAAAATGCTTCAATTCTGAAATGGTTATTTTTAATCTGGTTTGGGGTGAGCATTGGCATGCATGAAAGACCACACTAAAACACCACCACAGAGCATGAAGATGGTGTCTTCCAGGTATTCCATTCCAGGATCTGATACTCCAACGATGTCCATGCTAACGATACTGTACATCACCAGGATGGACCATACTGTTTAACACTAATATACATTGACATTCTGAGTGCTGTACTAAACATCCAGTGAAAATCATCAGAAAACACATACAGTATTGCTTAAACACATACTGTTGACCAATAAAATATCTAATACTGTTTTGTTTTTTTTCTACATCAATTTATATGGTGGAAGGTTGATGGAGGAATTATATACACTGATATAGTCCTTCCACTCTCTGGCCACTGAAGATAAAATTATAACTTTGGAAACTTTGCAGAAAGAGGAGTAAAAGGCCCTGCAATGATTATATTATATTTCAGTCAAATATGGAAACTACAATCCCGCCTTTAACAGAATAGAATATCAGATGGCCAACGTACGTGTTTATCACATGGCCAATTTCTTATCCAAATAAAAATAAATGTGAGGAAAAAAATATAAAGTACATATACCGATTTGAAATCAAAATCAGCTAATCATCACAAAATAGATTTGTTAATAATATAGTACAATTATGATTATGATTGGAATTCAAATGTCAATAATTAAACAAAAATTAACCCCTTCATTGGCACACCAGATACAAATGATAAGAATATACAACTGTAAGAGCATTTTGTTACAATGTACAGGTTTCCGATCCATTTTTCTGCGTTTTTAAGGTATATCTTGAACATCGAACTGACACGAAAATTGACTTGATGAATGCTGCGCTCATCAACTTTCTTCTGGTATGCGTTCCATTGATGTCATCACTCGCTTGTGCATGTGTATTGGCAAAGTACTATCTATTCATGATGAGCAAAACATCAGACGAGATGCATGTCTGATAATTGATCCAAAACCAGTACAACCAATGGAACCGAGAAAACCAGATAACATCCTGTATATATGGAGTATAATTGTACGTCATTCTGCTGACTGATGTGCCCTGTGGGTTTTGTATTTGATTGGGAAAAAACTGTGTAAGGAACTTCAGGGGTGGTATATAATATATGCAATCAAACTAAATTGTCTTCATTAGGGGGGGGGGGTTTCTCAGTTGCCTTCCCTGGCCCCCAGACAGTCATGATCTGTTCCCTCTTCCTAAGCTCCCGAACCCCTTGTTCCCAGCACCCCACCAAATCCCCACCTCTCACCTTGAATGGCACGATCTTAAATTCACATATCCTACAAGAACTGCGAAGGTACAAATTAAATAAAACAAATTGCCTTTGGACGGATTCTAGATGTACAATAAATTTGAGAGTATACAAACAATAAAACTATGCACAAAACTATACCGGAGACACAAGAACAGAACTGGGTCGAGTAACATGTAAAACAATGTGTAATAATAATATCTGGTGAACAATTTCCACAGTCATGATACAGCTAGCGTATACCGGATAAACATGATCAAGGCACAATGAAAATCGATCCCGAAATTATGATGAAAATTATATGAAAATTTTAACAAAGTGTGGTGGACATCAACACAAATTACTGTGTTTGTACAAGCTGGTCACTCACATATACTCCCATAACACATGTTTTCTGATCAACAGTCAATGGTTTTATAGGAAACTGGAGTACTGGATGATGCTGATCAACAGTTTCACGGTTGATTATTAGACCAGCATGGCCTTTTAAATTATTCCATATAACAACTTTAGTCAGAATTCTGTTCAGAAATTCCATTCTGTGAACAGGCCAAACCGTGAGGTGCAAAACATACTTTCATGCATTCGACACAATTACCATCCATCCCACTACAACTTGCACTATAAAAGGTGTACATGCTTCTAAAAAAATTATCTTTCATTTTCCTCAAGATAATGGAACCATTTTCTTTCTTTGATATTCATAACATTAAAACTACAACACAGTATATATTATACAACACACATCTGTTAACAAGTTTGTAACAATATTATGGAAGTACAACAGCCTAAAATCACTGTGTAACAACAATTTCTCATGATAGGAAGATTCTATAATAATCTACAGTGAAACCTGTATATACCAACCTGGGAGCTGATCATACTGTCGGTTTTGACAGGGATTTGGTTTATCAAGGTTCAAAATACCTTACAATTAAGTATATGTACATGTATTGGGACCCAAGATAATGTCGGTATTTAGAGGTTGGTTAGTTTACCCAGGTGTCGATATTCACAGGTTTCACTAGTATTATAATACGGATATGACGGGCATCTAACCTCTATGAACAGCATTTATTATGACTATGAAACAACAAGTTTTCGAAAACACATCTAAGTTAACAGGTTACTGATTAGCTCGAACCTTCATGTTTTACTGTAAAATACATGCACACTCAAACCTGAAAATAAACCAAGAACATTTTCAACAGTGGCCTGGACTTTCAAAAGCACTGTAAGAATATACAACTCCTTTAACAATTATTGATGAGGTTTCAACACAGGCTGTATTGTTCATCATTTGGGGGATCATGTATTGATGGCTCTAGCCTTAGCAGTTAAAAATTGGGGGACATCTGTGCTATACTGAAGCCCACTTCATGACGAGTACTACCATAATGAGGAACAGGTGTACTGGAATCTTTCTAATTGCCAAGTCACTGTAATGCAACCAATTTTCAATATGAATAGTGAACATTCTTCATTTTCCATACTTCATCTACATTATATTGCAGTAATATCACAGACTAAACACACAGAGGCACTGTGAAGGAGGCTAAGAAGACATTATCAACATTGAACAACATATACACTTTAGTGTGGTATCTACAGTACATACAACGGTTTTAACTAGTGAAATTTTGTACAATATTTGGTACAGGGTAAATGTTTTATTTACCATGAAATTTTTCTCTCCATATTTCAACATATTTTCTCCTAGTCTTGCTAGTCTCTCCCCCTAATTCAACCTTGCAAAATATTCATATTAAAAACAAAAATGTCTGCCAACATAATGTACCTGGAATTCCAGACATTGACCAGGGTTGATACTATTACATCATGTTCTAACATGTTTAAAGGTACATGCACCTACTAAACTTCCCCCAAATCTTTATAAGCATCTTTATACAGAAATAGCATACGTGCCATTAATTCAATCACCCTATCAAATACAATCCCCCAATTATGTGGATAAAATCATTCAATGTGTTATTTTAATAAATTTAATCACCCTCTCAAGCTGTTAAAATAGCAAAAAAAAAAAAACTGTGTTGTTAACTTTATTTGAAAACCCCGATTTTATGGTCAGGAATTCCACTTCCTGTTGTTGAATGGGGTTCGCCAGGTCGAACTGACGCCAGGTGGCTACGCGTACCAAGAGGTAAATGACGCATGCGCATGTCGTTTTTCTTGACGCCACAAAGGCAACGTCATAATGTAACAACATTGTAATTGTTCGTTTTATGACGCCACGTCTTCTTTACCTGCTGGAGCACTAGCGCCGCCTAGTGTGGCTGGCGATCCCCATTACTTGGGCATATTCTGTAATCCCTGCACTGATAGCCTATTGTGAGGGCACAATAATCCTTGATGAGCAGTCCATACATTTGGTATTGCTAGTATAGAGAAGTTTCCTCCAATATGCCCAGAAAGCCCTTCAGTGCCAGATATTATCAGTCAAAATAAGTATGAAATTGATCACATTCGAATGAGCCCTGGTTATCATGGTTATGTTCCTAACACTGAATCAATGCTGGGTGCACCCACCAACATAGGCAGAACCCTCACAACAGATGGATGAAGGTCAATTCCTGTGTACAGTTGTTCCACTATGATACAACCTAACCTGCAAATTTTTTCTTCTGGACTTATTACTTGACGGCTCACTGCATGTAGTACTGAGCATATGATGTGACTAAATATGATCAGTCAAAATACTGTAGTAACCAAAGTAAAAAGATGTGTTCTGACACAGAGAAGTTAAATAAAAATAAACAAACCTCCTTGATTTCTACATCATTATATTCCGACTGCAGTTTCGAACTCATATGTTCTTTTCAAGGAATACTGTTTACAACATAATGACAGATCGGTAAATAAACAGTCAAGACACAATGATCACTAGACAACAGTGTTTAACAAAAAAAGTAGTAACCATATATACATGTAAATATTTTAACTCAGATATGGGACAGGTTTTGAACGTTCAAGCGGCTAGCAGTACCGTGGTTTTCCTGGTAGTATAAACTTTCTTGTACGGCTTGTATTCTACCATGTCTAAATTACATAACTCACTGGAGAAAGATTTGTAAATATTCAGGGGTGCATGTAAGACACCACTATCACATTACAGCATGGGAAGGAATGGTGAAAGAACCATGGAATCTGACTGTCAAACCAGTACCCAAAAGTTATATCATCTTTTATCCTAGCCATACTTGGAGATTATTTTTTCCAATTATGTGTAACACCAAATGTTACAATGGCACATACAATACAACCCCAAACCCAGGTCTCTTTTTGGAGACCTCTGAAAGTGAGGTGTGACACAGGGATCGAGGTACATTTGTAGAAGCAGAGAACATGGCACATTGTGAATCCCATGGAGTTGTTTTATTTTCCTGGTAAGGATAGTCCTGATTATGCTTAGATCCAATGACTTGCCCTGGCCAGTATTTCGAAGTTCAATATTTCGTCGAATAACTCACAAGGCTGGAAATAGGTACCTGCCAAATTTTAAAACACCCCTGCAGATCATGATGAACTACTCCAGCTTGAATCTCCATTTACAAAGGTAAAAAGGTCATGGTGCAGAACATTTCCCAAAATAGGGGTGACAAGTAGTTATGACAGGTGCTTATTTCCAGGCTTGACTCAGATCAAGCAAATCAAATGAACCCATTTTTTCCAATTATGCAACCAGGCAATTACATGTACTACAGATCAAGTCCTTCACCATGGGCTAGTTTAATTTGCCTGGTCAGAACAGTTCAAATCATGCAAAGGTCCACATCAGCAGTTTGTCATCAGAAATAGGGCAGTCAATTACACGGAACTGGTGACAGGTCACAAGGCCCAGGGTGGTTAGCCAGATCAGGCAAAATCAAATGAGCCCCTGATCAAGTTTGTTACAAGGTCCAGCTACGGTGGGTTAGCTAGACCGGGCAAATCACAGGAGCCCCTATAACAGATTCCAGATAAATACTGAATATCACTTTTGTCTACATGTTCATGTATAAGTAACTACTCCACATGAATACAAGTAGATGGGACTAGACAAAAAATGGAATGCATAAACGATGACTGCAGATAATTTTATCAACATATAATTAAAGGTACCATAGCTTTTCGCTAACAAATATTACTTCACAACTCTGTTCGCAGCATTTCAGGGCCCTCTGTTCAACTCTGTGGAACCTGCTGTTGTTGTTGTAATGGTATCTGCTGCATCAGATGTGGATTCTGCACTTGAATTTGTTGCACCTGTTGTTGTAGTTGCTGCTGCTGGAGGCTGCGATTATGCATTTCCCTAGCGACTTCGAACACATACGTGATGTCAGGTCTTTGTTCTGGGTCAGGGTTGATACATTTGCTCACCAGATTTCTCAACTGAAACAACATGAACAAAGAGGAAGAAGTGAGTGAGTGAAGATGATTTAACGTCGCTTTCAACTATATTTCAGTCATATCAAGATGTTGGATCCTATTCCTTCTCGCACCCGGGAACCACACGGGTGCCTCAGTTAGTCACCTCTTACGACAAGCTCTCTGAGGAGCTGAGGCCTATTCTTACCATGACCTGCGGTGTGCATAATGACATCCCATGTCAATCCCCGGAAGCCCCACGGGGCCAAAGAGGAAGAAGCTTAAACAAAGCTCTTTTTATCTCTCAGTAGATGGCAAAAGGAGATCGTGGTGTCTCTCCTGTAACAATAGGTTTTCACATATCATCCTTATCCTTTCACATGTGTAACTTGCACTGCTCACAATGTTAGTAACTGTGCATTCAACCAAATTGGCAGTTCTGTTATGATATAGTAATCATGGCCAACAATACTCGGCCAGCTAACTTTAACTTATGCTCTAATGGGGAAAAGAAAGCAAAAAGCTGATTATTACAGGTTTCTGTGGATGGAGCATTCAAATCTGTAGTATCATGACATACTGGGTGTTTAAGAATTAAAACAGTGTATGTGGGCAAGCAATGTAGCATATAAGGGATGGTAGAATATGATGGCCCATCACTGACCTCCTCAGAATAACAATCAGCTGGTAATGGTGGATAGTCACACTGTTCTATCTTCTTACACAGAGAATACAGGTTCATCTTATCACCATAGAATGGCGACTGTAGTGCTGCCATCTGTAGGAAGAAAACCAAGACAAGATGGATGTATAATATTATGATTTATAGTTTACCTGGAATCCTGTGAAAAGATAGGTATAAAGGGAGGTAATCAGTATATAGAGGCACTAATATAAAGTTGATGTCATCTGCAGCTTATAAAGTTGATGTCATCTGCAGGTCATCAGTCTTTGCAGCAGATAAATGATAGCTTCCTCTAACTAAAATCTGTATTGTACAATTACACATTCAATGAACTACCAGGTCATTGAACAAACTTGGAAGTTTCTCATCAAGTTATAGCCATTAATGTCTACAAACCTCATATAATAGACATCCAAGGGACCAGACGTCACACCTTATAACCATTAATGTCTACAAACCTCATATAACAGAAATCCAAGGGACCAGATATCTGACCTGAAGTTATAACCATTAATGTCTACAAACCTCATATAATAGACATCCAGTTATAACCATTAATGTCTACAAACCTCATATAATAGACATCCAATGAACCAGATGTCAGACCTGAAGTTATAACCATTAATGTCAACAAACCTCACATAACAGACATCCAAGGAACCAGATATCAGAACTGAAGTTATAACCATTAATGTCTACAAACCTCATATAATAGACATCCAAGGGACCAGATGTCAGGCCTGAAGTTATAACCATTAATGTCTACAAACCTCATATAATAGACATTCAAGGGACCAGATGTCAGACCTGAAGTTATAACCATTAATGTCTACAAACCTCATATAACAGACATCCAAGGGACCAGATGTCTGACCTAAGTTATAGTCATTAATGTCTACAAACCTCATATAATAGACATCCAAGGGACCAGATGTCTGACCTGAAGTTATAACCATTAATGTCTACAAACCTCATATAATAGACATTCACGGGACCAGATGTCAGACCTGAAGTTATAACCATTAATGTCTACAAACCTCATATAATAAACATCCAAGGGACCAGATGTCTGACCTAAGTTATAGTCATTAATGTCTACAAACCTCGTATAATAGACATCCAAGGGACCAGATGTCTGACCTGAAGTTATAACCATTAATGTCTACAAACCTCATATAATAGACATCCAAGGGACCAGATGTCTGACCTAAGTTATAGTCATTAATGTCTACAAACCTCATATAATAGACATCCAAGGGACCAGATATCTGACCTGAAGTTATAACCATTAATGTCTACAAACCTCATATAATAGACATTCAAGGGACCAGAGGTCAGACCTGAAGTTATAACCATTAATGTCTACAAACCTCATATAATAGACATTCAAGGGACCAGATGTCAGACCTGAAGTTATAACCATTAATGTCTACAAACCTAATATAACAGACATCCAAGGGACCAGATGTCTGACCTAAGTTATAGTCATTAATGTCTACAAACCTCATATAATAGACATCCAAGGGACCAGATGTCTGACCTGAAGTTATAAGCATTAATGTCTACAAACCTCAAATAATAGACATCCAAGGGACCAGATGTCTGACCTGAAGTTATAACCATTAATGTCTACAAACCTCATATAATAGACATCCAAGGGACCAGATGTCAGACCTGAAGTTATAACCATTAATGTCTACAAACCTCATATAACAGACATCCAAGGGACCAGATGTCTGACCTGGGGTTATAACCATTAATGTCTACAAACCTCATATAACAGACATCCAAGGGACCAGATGTCTGACCTAAGTTATAGTCATTAATGTCTACAAACCTCATATAAATAGACATCCAAGGGACCAGATGTCTGACCTGAAGTTATAACCATTAATGTCTACAAACCTCATATAATAGACATCCAAGGGACCATATGTCAGACCTGACCCTTAATGTCTACAAACCTCATATAATAGACATCCAAGGGACCAGATGTCAGACCTGAAGTTATAGTCATTAATGTCTACAAACCTCATATAATAGACATCCAAGGGACCAGATGTCTGACCTGAAGTTATAGTCATTAATGTCTACAAACCTCATATAATAGACATCCAAGGGACCAGATGTCTGACCTGAAGTTATAGTCATTAATGTCTACAAACCTCATATAACAGACATCCAAGGGACCAGATGTCTGACCTAAGTTATAGTCATTAATGTCTACAAACCTCATATAATAGACATCCAAGGGACCAGATGTCTGACCTGAAGTTATAACCATTAATGTCTACAAACCTCATATAATAGACATCCAAGGGACCAGATGTCTGACCTGAAGTTATAACCATTAATGTCTACAAACCTCATATAATAGACATCCAAGGGACCAGATGTCTGACCTGAAGTTATAACCATTAATGTCTACAAACCTCATATAATAGACATCCAAGGGACCAATGTCTGTTATAACCATTAATGTCTACAAACCTCATATAATAGACATCCAAGGGACCATATGTCAGACCTGAAGTTATAACCATTAATGTCTACAAACCTCATATAATAGACATCCAAGGGACCATATGTCAGACCTGAACCATTAATGTCTACAAACCTCATATAATAGACATCCAAGGGACCATATGTCAGACCTGAAGTTATAGTCATTAATGTCTACAAACCTCATATAATAGACATCCAAGGGACCAGATGTCTGACCTGAAGTTATAGTCATTAATGTCTACAAACCTCATATAACAGACATCCAAGGGACCAGATGTCTGACCTAAGTTATAACCATTAATGTCTACAAACCTCATATAATAGACATCCAAGGGACCAGATGTCTGACCTGAAGTTATAACCATTAATGTCTACAAACCTCATATAATAGACATCCAAGGGACCATATGTCAGACCTGAAGTTATAACCATTAATGTCTACAAACCTCATATAATAGACATCCAAGGGACCATATGTCAGACCTGAACCATTAATGTCTACAAACCTCATATAATAGACATCCAAGGGACCATATGTCAGACCTGAAGTTATAGTCATTAATGTCTACAAACCTCATATAATAGACATCCAAGGGACCAGATGTCTGACCTGAAGTTATAGTCATTAATGTCTACAAACCTCATATAACAGACATCCAAGGGACCAGATGTCTGACCTAAGTTATAGTCATTAATGTCTACAAACCTCATATAATAGACATCCAAGGGACCATATGTCAGACCTGAAGTTATAACCATTAATGTCTACAAACCTCATATAATAGACATCCAAGGGACCATATGTCAGACCTGAACCATTAATGTCTACAAACCTCATATAATAGACATCCAAGGGACCATATGTCAGACCTGAAGTTATAACCATTCTCATGGATCCTCTCTGGTGACATGTAATATGGAGTTCCCACTGAAGAATAAACAACAGATAATTACAGTTACTTTCAGAGCAAAAAAGGTACTTACATGTACCCTATTTCTTCTAATTTTTCGAACAGCAAATATAGACTTAGAAACACACCATCTACTACAGTGAATATCTGCTATTGACTTTCTTCTTTCGTGACTGTCTGCTACAGTAACTTTCTCCAATAGATTGAATATGTCTGCTACTGCGACCCTCTACTACAGTGAAAGTCCGCTACATTGACTTTCTCCTACAGTGACTGTTTGCTGACAGCGGCTTCTCCAGTCCTATAGTGACTATATCTGCTACAGTGACTGTGTTCTATCATATCTAGAGTGAATCGGTCCTGTTGACTATGTCTCTTACAGAATAGTGACTATTGCTACCGTGATGATTCGTTACTAGTAATTATTAATGAAATATTTGTACAAGTATACCTAGAGAGTGAGCTGCAGTTGTCTTGGAGCTGAAGAACCTGCCCAGCCCCAAGTCTCCTAACTTGACTACACCCTGTGCTGTGATAAACACATTCTGTGGTTTGATATCTGCAAATATAAGACACAATATTCCTCAACTGATTATTCTAAGTGGCTCAGAGTGAAAATATAGGAAATTTGCCAAAATATAGGAGAAATATAGGAATTTCTTAATCAAATGTAGTAAACACTGCCCTTTAGCGTTTAGGTAGTCAAGGGTGGCCACCCTTAATAGGTTAGTCTAGCCTAAGCAGGGCCTCCAAATGTAGCTTAGCTACCGTTGGGAGTAGGTTAGCCTGGCTTAAGTAGGCTCTCCAAACGCTATCTGTCTCCGGGAGTTATTGCCCCTGAGGGCGCTGCATGAAAACCAGCCAATCAGGGACGAGGAGACATAAGTCCCCGGGAGATACGAGTTGGCAAGGGCACTCTTGCGGCAGATCTCAAGATTGTAAGACGTAGCACCGGGAGCACATGGGGATAATATTCAACAGGTAAGGCCCCGTTCCGTACCGGTAATGTACTATAGAGAGGAATTTACTTTAATGGAGTCAGAAGTTTAAATAATCAGTTCAAATTGCTCCGTTTGTAGACAAATTTGATCTGATTGGCGACACTGGCGTAGTTTTGCCTTTTGCTGGTCGGCCATTTAGCACGTGCGTTGAAATTTTCCTGACAAAATTGGGTGAGGTTCTTTCTTTGGCCGGGTGTTTATTTATACTGTAAATAAATAAGGAGTATATTGAGAACTCCTGTGACTTTTAGTGTCTCTGAGAGACTATAAGTCTAACCGTGACATTTTTGTTTCGTGCAGTTTGCGACTCGGTCGGCAGCCATTTTTTCACGGGATTTTCCTCGCGTCTATTGACGTGTCGAATTGTATCGTGGAACTTTGGTTGCTTCTTTGGTTGACTGTTTCGTTGATTTCACGAAATTGAATAAAGGGTTTATTGGATATTCTATTAAATTATACCGTCGTCGATAAAATATTATCGGACAGTTTCCATTGTTCAATTTTCGACACGATAAAATATTGATAAATTGTCGACGTGTTATAAAATTTTGGACCTCCGTTAGTCTAACGTTGGCAAATTCTTCCCTGTGGGGTTTATTCGCGAACATAATTGGTTCAATGAAGTGACTTTAACAAGTTTTGTTCATTTTGAGCTTCGTTTGTCGCGTAATGGACGATAGGGTATAGTTTTTGTCAACTTACGGGAGTGACGGAGTTGTCTCCCTTGGGTTGTGATTTCGACTTGGGTATCGATTTACCGGTGCGGGACACGGCCTGCCTGTTAGATTACTTTAACATTGCACCATAGCTTAGTTAGATTTTGTGAAATTCTTTTTCTTCTTCCATTTATTACTTTGGTTGATAGAATTGATCGGGAGATAGGGGTAGGGAAGTGGAGATATTTGGCTTATATATTAAGTTAGTTTATCGGTGCAATTGTTGAAGGCTGCAGGGGTCATTTTTTGACTTATATATTTTTTTTTTTTATTTGATTCATTGATTGTCTTTGTCTGCATGACCCATGTCCATGTGTCTTGTCTTTGTCTATATTTGTCATGTATATCGTTAGTTTGTCAGTGTTTTGTGTTCCCTTGTCCATGTCCATTGTTTGTCTTGATCATTCAATAAAACCAAAAAGTTATTTTCTATTTTTTTTTTATTATTGTGTTGTTTGTGTTTAGTCATTGGGGACTAGGTGTAGGGATAGTAAGTAGGGATAGGTTAGGTTTGGAAAGTTCTTCTGAATATATGAGCAGAGGATATTGTCCCCTGCTCGTATGTCGTTTGGTTACATTCTGAACCATATAAATACCTACTGCACCCATTATAGGATGTAAATTTTCCGTTTAATTGGATTGGATTGAATTTCGGATTGAGTTGTTGTTGTAGGTTTATGTCCACTCGGTTTTTCGCGAGAATCGATTGGACGCAATCTACATGTGGAATTTATTTCTGATTTCAACCATTTCTAAACTCATTGGACACTTATGTGAAAGAGTCACTCGAGTGTTATTCATCTAAATTTTTCATTGTAAAATTTTGGCTGTCTTACACTAGCAGTTGATGTTTACCCTATCAATACATGAATTGCTGGTGTTTATTCTAATTTGGTGAGTTACATTTACACTATAGAGGCTGAATTTATTTCAGATTCTGTGGTGAACATTTTACATTGGGAGACTTGATGGTGTTCTCAAGGGTTGAGTGTTCAGTGTTGCTGAAATACTCAGGATTTATTGAATAATAAATTTTGAGTGTGAAATATTTTGGTAAGTTTGAGTGGTGTTAGCAAACTTGTGCCATATCCAATCAGATATTGATCTGGTGTGTGTGGTTCATTGTTTGGTGTTGATTGTAACACAAACTCTGATTGTGTTTTGAGATTTCAGTGTTGACATATCAACATTGCACTCAATTTGATTGTGATCTGGTGGTGTTAAGTGGCACCATCTGATTTTGATTGAGTGTTTAGTGTTTATTCAAACACTCGTTCTGGTATTTACTTTGAAAAAAAAAAAAAAAATAGTTTTTTTTTGGTTTTCTCTTTGAGTGTTGACATATTGGCACTACACTTAATCACATTGTGGTCTTGTGGTGTCAGGTGGCACCATCTGACTTTTGTTCGGTGATTGGTGTTTATTAAAACACAAACTCTTGTGTTTACTTTGGAAAAAAAAAAAAAAAAATAAAAAAAATAAAATAAAAACAATTGGTGTGGCATCAACACTGCACCCGATTAGAGTGTAGTCGGGTATTGTTGGGCAACACTAGTTGATTTTGGGAACATTTGAAGGGCATCTATTAAATAGTCAACCATAATTGAGTTAATTGCAGAATGCCAACTTGGTGAATTTTGATCCTATTTATTTTAGGAAATAGACTTTGATCATTGATAATTAGGTCTCATTTGGTATTGATTGGCACCATTTGATGATTGTTTAGTATTCAACACCCGTACTATTGAGCTATTACGCTTTAACTGGGCTGCTAGTGACTGCAGTTATTTTGTATATTATTTGACCTAGTTTTTGGACTTCATCAAAATTCACTGTAGTTCACTTAACTGTTACCTTGTAGCTATTGCGTAAGGGATTAGCTAGTGTTTACTGCGAATGAGGGTGGGGTGTATTCTGGAATATTTGACATAGAATTTTTGATTTATTATCATAAATTTTCTGTTTGTCCATTTTGGACTTTGTCAAAATTCATCATACGGTTTTTGTTATAGCTGGATGGCTTTTGTTTGATATATTAGCTAGTCTTGCGCATTTAACTTGTTATATAAGCCGTGATGGATATGCACCCCATGTGATCATCTTTGGTAAGTATTTCAGCAGTTCACCAGACCAGATTTTGTTTTGGTAAGTTGCGTGGTAAGTGAGTTGTTTGGATCAGTGAGTGTAATTCACTGCTCCTTTTCACGCGCCGCTGCTTTATTTTGACGCCGCATGTGATTCATATTCATTTTCGAATATGTCGGATTACACAATTGACGTGTCAACCGCTACGGTTGATGAGATACAGACAATAGAGGGTATTGGTAAAGTAAAGGCCGAAGCAATTGTCAAATGTCGGTCTGGGGGCCAGCCTATTAACTTTAGAGATTTCATGCGCGCAACGCGTTTCTCTGCTTCACATATTGTAGCCATATTACGGGCTTCAGTTATTTCAGGGGTAAATACAGAGGGTCCAGAGTATGTCTCTGCCCTGATGGATACTCAGGAGCAGCGAAATAATTTGGCAGTTGAACTTCAAATTCGGGAAATTAGGTCTGAAATGAACAATTTAGTTAGGGATGTTAGAGAGCAGTTTAACTCGCTAAATACAAGAGTGGAACAAAATTTGGATCACTATGGAAATCGTGTTAATCAGGTTGAGGAAGCAGTAGAGGCGATCAAGGAGGAAATAGGTACACATGGGGTTCAGTTAACTGAGCATGGTACCCAATTGACTGGATTGACATCTCAAGTGGGCGAGATACATACTCAAGTGAGGGGGATGGATGATAAATTAGATGCAGGGTTTAACAACATGGGGGACCAGGTTGGAATGCTGGTGACCATGATGCGCGGCCAGACGTCTACTCCAATGGTTAGGGGGGTGGGGGATACGAATGTAACGCAGTCTAGTGGCATCGCTGGGGGGCAGCTGACTCCAGCATTGCCTGTAAATGGGGATGCATCTATTCCAGTTGGGTCTGACCTTATTGATCTTGAAAGTCAACAACCTCGGGTCAGCCAGTTGCAGACACCAGGGAGCGTAAACGTAACTGGAGGTAATCCACCGCCAATTTCGCGGAATTTATTATCCAGTGAATTACAACCTGGTGAACTGAATGAGAGGACACCAGGTGGTTCATATATTGGGTTGCCTTATGTTAATGCTGGGGAGGATCGCCAGCCCCCTTGGATGCATAACATTGAGCGGGCGATTCCCCCTTGGGGAATCTATGGTAGTGGAGTTCCCCCTGTGGGCCCCGGAAGAGAGGCTCAAACGGACTCCTCTAGTTATCATACACCAGTCTCTCAAGTTAGTAGGGGTGAGGGTGATCGCGTTGGTACTCCAACCCCGAACGTTTCGCGACGCAGGGAGTTAGTTGCTCGAACTCCGCACCGAGATAGTTTTGCCAGCGCCTCTGCGAGACCGGCATGTTAGGGGTCAGGTACAGGGTGCAACAGGTGGGGATTCTTCTTCCGATAGTGATGATAGTGGGGCCGTCGGGTGCAGTCGCTTATCGGACTCCCAAACGTCAAGGCGTTCGCGATCTCCCACCAGTGAGGGGAGGTCACGCCGTCGCAGTCGCAGTCGTCCACTGCCAAAGACATTGGTTTTTGGTGGTGTAGCTGATACTTGGATCCCATTTAAAATCAAATTTGAATTGGAGATAGACAGTCGTGGTTGGGATAAGGCGAAGTCCCTTAGGCGTCTTCGCGAGTGCATGCATGGGAAAGCTATGGAATTCTATCGCGTCCTACCAGAGGCGATTAGAAATTCATTTGACAAGTTAATCGAAGCTCTGGAGAGGCGCTATGGTAGGCAAGAGCCTGCACATGCGGTCAGACGACGTTTGCAAGTGGAGGAGCGGGGGGCTGATGATACATTGGGTGATTTTGCTGACCGTTGCATGCAGTTGGCTAGGGAAGGCTATCCAGGGGCTGCTGATGAAGTAGTCGATACTGTGGCCGTTGAACATTTTTTGAGGGGTTGCCGTGAACGTCAAGCCGTAGTTTTCGCAATGGAAAAAGATCCGAAAACTGTACAGGAGGCATTGGCCTATGTTAATTCCTCCTTGCACAATCATCGTGCGATGAGCGTTAAGGGTGTGAGATTGGTGACAACCGAGGCTGATGAAGCTGTTTGTCCCTGGACTGCCAAGTCTGACTCTGGAGGCTCGGGAGGTTTTTCAGAGGAGCAGCGGAAGACCCTAAACGCATTGCTTGCAGAGGCCTTTCGAGGGAAGCAGAGTGCGGTACCAGAGAAGGCCGCACCCTCTTCCCGGGGTTCAGCCCCACGCGGCTGGTCTGCCAATGTTATTCGCTGTTATACATGTGGAGAGGGACACAAAAGTTTTCACTGTCCACAATCCTCTAATCTCTCCCGGTCACCGATTCGCTGTTATGTCTGCGATGAATTGGGTCACATTAGCCGGAATTGCCCAAAGAAACACTCGGGAAACGAATAGGGGCTGGTAGGCAAGGTCCACCACCAGCCCAGGATTCTCAGTTGAGTGACCAGAAGGGGGTTGAACCAGCAACCGGAACTAGTGCATCACCCGTGGCCTCTATTGAGGTCACGGAGTCTTCGCCAGTAGCCATTAGGGATGTGATTATTTCACGTTCACCTGGTTGGACAATGACGGTGCCGGCGAAGGTCGGAGCAGTTCCTGTGACCGCCGTTGTTGACACCGCTGCTCAGGTAACCGTCATGAGTCAAGACCTATTTGCCAGATTGAAGTTAAAGGGGCTGTCCACCACCCCAATAAGGTTGACTGGAGCATTTCAGGGAACGTCCAGCATGGGGATGCTAGTGCAAAAGGTCCCCTTGTCTGTTCTGGACTTCCACAGTACTTGGGATGTCGTGGTAGCACCATTAGTGGACGAGCTCTTGTTGGGCTTTGATTTCCTGTCTGCTAATGGTTGCATTGTAGACTACAATAAGAACGTCCTCGTGGTAGGAGACATGAAAGTTTCGGCAACCCTGAAGCAACAGGGAGATGGCGAACCGCTGTCTGTAAACCGGGTCACGCTTGCTGAAACAGTAACCATTCCTCCCGTAACATCCCAGTTAGTCCGAGGTGTAATGCAGGGATACTCCCCTGCCCAATCTGGGTCAAATTTGGCCGATTATGTTTTGGAGCCCGTAATCGATCAATCGGTCGTGATGGTTCCCAAGATGGCAATTCGCGGGGGTCCAATGGTTCCGATCTGCTTGTGCAACCCGAATGATACTGAAGTAAAGGTCATTCGGGGGGCCTGGATTGGAACCACTCTGGAATGTAGTGATCACCCCGTGTCTGGCGATGTAGAGGGCGCATCGGTAAGAAAAGTAGATGTCCCTTTACCTGAAACCCTCCCAGAGTTCCTTGTACCATTATACGAGGCAACATGTGAGGGTTTGACCGAGGAGCAGGGAGCTGCTGTCAAGGACACAGTGATTGAATTCCAAGACGTTTTCGCCAGTGGGGACTTGGATCTCGGTCACTTCGCCAATACCAAACATTGTATTAATACTGGCGATGCACGTCCCGTCCGGCAGCGTATGCGACGAACACCAAGAGGGTTTGAGAAGGAGGAGGGTAAACATCTCGAAGCTATGATGGATGCTGGAGTCATTCGACCCTCAGAGTCTGAATGGGCTTCTGCCCCAGTTCTAATTCGTAAGAAGGACGGTTCTGTGCGCTATTGTGTGGACTTCCGGGAATTAAATGACAAAACGGTGAAAGACGCGTTTCCGCTGCCGCTGATAGACGGATGTCTGGATGCGTTAAATGGGGCGGAGTACTTTAGTACTTTGGATTTGGCAGCTGGCTACTGGCAGATCTCTATTGACCCTGCCGATCAGCACAAGACTGCCTTTATTACGAAGTATGGGCTTTTTGAGCATGTTCGTATGGCTTTTGGCCTCTGTAACGCTCCTGCAACGTTTCAGAGGGCGATAAATACGGTGCTCCGTGGCCTTACTTGGCGGGAAGTGCTGGCCTACCTTGATGACGTCATTGTGGTGGGACGTACCTTTGAGAGTGCCCTGGCTAATTTGCGTCTTGTCCTGCAACGGTTTCGGGAACATAACCTTAAGCTGAAACCTCGGAAGTGCTCCTTGTTTCGGCGGGAGGTGGAGTTCCTGGGTAAGACCGTTAGCCGGGGTGAAATTTCCATTACGGAGAGTAAAATTAGTGCCGTGCGCGATTGGCCGGTCCCCACGGATCGTACCGAACTACAGTCTTTTCTGTGGTTCGTGAACTACCACAGGGACTTCGTGGCCGGTTTCGCAAAATTGGCAGGTTGCCTGTATGAACTGACGGGGCCGAAATCTACCTTTCATTGGCAAACTCGGCTCCAGAAAGCCTTCGAGAAACTCCGGGATGCAGTGATTAGTGCACCGGTTTTGGCATTACCCACTACAGGGATCCATTTATTCTCGATACCGATGCCTCTGACACCGCTATCGGTGCAGAGCTTGTACAGGTTCAGAATGGCGTGGAACGTACCGTAGCATATGCCAGCCATAACCTTGCCCCGGCACAGCGCCGGTATTGCACGACTCGAAAAGAGCTTCTGGCAGTCGTGGCATTTACCCGCACATTCCGGCATTACTTGCTTGGCAAACCTTTCCTGATACGTACTGACCATAATAGCTTGGTTTGGTTAACTCGGTTTCGTCATATTGAAGGTCAGCTGGCTAGGTGGCTTGAAGAGCGCAGTCAGTATGACATGACCATTCAACACCGAGCAGGGGTGAAGCATGGAAATGCCGATGGGCTCTCCCGAATTCCAGATTCCTTGCCACGGTGCAATTGTTACGTGGCAGGAAGTGAGCCTACGTCGCTCCCGTGTGCCGGATGCAAGTATTGTATTCGGGCCCATAACCAATGGGGACGATTCACAGAGGATGTGGATGATGTGGTGCCACTGGCTACGGTTGGGGAGACCGTGGCTGCAGTTCGGGTTCACATTCATTGATGTGTCACGCATTCGCGTGAGACAACTGGCCTTGGGTGGCATGCTGTGTTTCGCCATTGTTCACTGGGGAGCTTGTCCATGGCGCTCAACATTTTGTATATATGTTTTTTGGTTTATTTTTGATAGTTTGTAGTCTAGGTAGTTCAGTTGATGTGTAGCATGTTTGTGCCCTTGCATGCTCAAGTTTGTACCCTTGCATGCTCGTGTTCGTGCCCTTGCATGCTTATGTTGTGACGTTGCATGCTCATGTTGTAGCGTGGAATAATGTGATGGATTGATATAACTCCTAGATGTTGTTTAGAATAAGTGTTGTTTCTTTTGTTGTAGACACACTTTTCAAGAGTATTTAGGCGCACCATCACGAAATTCTAAAATCTTTGACTAAAATCATAGAATGGACCAGGGAAACGATAATGGACAGGATAGCGGGAATACGGGGGTAGTAGTTAGGGAGATGGAGGGATGGGTAGTGGTAGATTTAGAGGATCAAGCGCAGGGTGGGGTAGAGGGTGCAGTAGGTTGGGCAGGTGTATCGGGGGAGGACTTGGATAGGGCTTTCGGGGGGTGGGCTAGTGTAACGGGGGAAGACTTGGATAGGGCTTTTGGGGTAGGGGGTAGGGCTAATCCCATGGTAGAGGGCGTTCCATTTCGGGACATGGAGGATTTGGTGCCCCCTCCAGTTCCCGAGGTGGAACAGCCCAGTAGGTCTGCGGAGGTGGTTCCGGGAGATGGTGGCTGCAGCCGTCCCCTGGAGCCAGAAGCTCCTGTAGTTGATCGGGTTCCTCTGGTGGGGTTGGGTGGGCCAGTTGGTGTGGTCCCTGTGGATGGTACCATTGGCGGCCATCCATTGGGGTCACAGCCGGTGGTGCCTGCTCCGGCTCCTCTGGAGGGACCCATTGAACCACCTGTGGTGGTCCCAGGGGAGGGTACCACTGGTGGCCATCCCCTGGGACCACAACTAGGACCTCTTCCCTGTGACGGTCGGTGGATTGCTCAAATCAACGCCGACTGTCGCAGGAAAGTTTGTCCTATTTGCCAGCTGCCTCTCGGCCAGAAGCTTCGGCGACATCTGGGCTGGATACACTTTCCAGCCTGGATGTCGCCGGGGAGAGATTTTGCTGGGAGTGTGGCTATCGCTCGTCCTCTCCGGGCTATAGTTTCCGGCACGGAGCGGACGAGCATGACTCTATGGAGGAGTGGGCATTCACCGATGACCACTGGTGGCGGTGGGTGCCCCTCCTTCACGGGTTCCTTCAGTCCCTGATGGAAATACTGCGGGTCAGCACGTACCAGGCCTTGCTGGATTACGTGGTGGCCAACAGGCTATTTCCACAGGAGCTGGAGGTTGACCCCACGGGGAACTGTATGGCCCTAATGGTGATGCTTCCCGCGGGGTCATTACCCATTCCTTGAGTGTCTCCCCTCCGTCCTCGGTGGCCGCTCTGATCAGTTGGCAGGTGCTGGGACGCGTCCTGGCGTTCCTGTCGGCTGCTCAGAGGGAGCGGCTGGTCGATCCACAGCGGTTGACCGGTGCTCTGGGCGTATGCCCCACACCGAGGGCGGTGGATGCTCATGCCCACCTTGACCTGCTCCTAAAGGACCTTGGGATCTTCACCAGTCTTGAGGAACTGCGGGAGTTGGTCGATGTGGAGTATGCTGAGCGGCTGGAGATCACTTCGGTGATCTGTAACCTGGTCTTCCCGAACAGGTCGGAGCCTGGTGCCCTCCGGCGTCTTCTGGAAGACCCGAGAATACAGACCACCTACGGGATCCACCCCCATCAGGCCAGTCTTCCGGTTTCGGGGTCATCCATGACCGCCTTAGTTGCCAAACTGGATGAGCCTCGATGCCGTGGCCTGGGGGAGGTGGGTCTCGACTGGCATGGACACGAGACGGACATAGAGCGCCGGCGGCAGGAGGATTTCTTGAAAAAAGTCCTGCCGTTGGCCGTGGAGCGGAATCTCCCTGTAGTTATTCACTGCAGGGAGAAGAAGCCCGGTCAGTCTTCTGCCCATGCTAGACTGCTTGACCTCCTGGGGGCTACTTTGCCTCCAGGGTGGCCGATTCATGTTCACTCCTTTAGTGGGAACGTCGCCATCCTTCGAGCGTGGGTGAAGCGCTTCCCGAACGTCATGTTCGGGATGAGCGCTTTACCTCTTCGCGAGGGTGATGGCGACAATGATACTGTTCTCCGGGAGATGGGCATGGGTCGGCTACTCCTGGAGACGGATTCCCCGTATTTGAAGCCCCCCGGAGGCCGAAATCCCAACACACCATGGGAAGTGTGGCCTGTGGCCTGCTGGGTGTCCAGGATGGTCAATTTGCCCCCCTGGGTCATCCTGGAGGTGACCCGCCGGAACGCCTGTCTGTTGTACAAATTACCTTTGTAGGCAGGTGTTCGGTGGGTCGCTTCTTGGGCCGGCTCCACCCCTATGGGTGTTGGAGGGATTGTACGGGAGACAGCAAAAAGAAAAGGGGGAGGGAAAGTGGGAGGAACATTTTGATGTATAAAATTTAGTAATAACCGGGGATACCATTGGGGACTTCCTTGGGCTAATTCTCTGCCCACAGGATATTATAGTTCTTCTGTAACCGACTCCCTGGTAAAATTAGTTGCAGGTTACCAGTATAGTTTTCAAGTTTTAGGCCACTGGTTTCCTGGTAAAACAGGCAGGGAGTCCCCGGAATAGTTTTACAGGATAGCTTTCCGGGAGTAACCAAGTTGTGTCCTGTGTGGCGGGTTAGTCTTGCCTACCCTGTGACCTGCGCTTGACCCTGTGACCTGGGTCTGACCCTGTGACCTGGGTTTGACCCTGTGACCTGGGTTCAGGATGGTATCCCTAGGCGGGATGGGACCATTGGTGACCCATCCCGTTAATTTTGGGGGGTGGTGGTAGGTGCGGAACTTTAGTACTGGTACCGTTGTGGACAGTACAGTTCTGTGGGTGGGTGTTAGGAAATATAACGGGTGGGTTTTTGGACTTTTTTTAGGGGAGAAGGTTATAATTCTTACACCTTCTTTCCCCTTGGAGCGGTCAGCTTTTAGAGGGTATTTTAGGTGAAGTGCGAGGACTAGATGTCCTCGCACAACCCTATTTTATAGGGTATTTTAATTGAATAGGTTTTTATATCATAGAGGGGCCCATGGTGCAGGATGCCCAGGGCGGGGTTGGGGGTGGTTTTCACTTAGGAAATTGGACCCTTCCCCAAAAAGAAAAGGGGGAAGGGTGTAGTAAACACTGCCCTTTAGCGTATAGGTAGTCGAGGGTGGCCACCCTTAATAGGTTAGTCTAGACTTGGCAGGGCCTCCAAATGTAGCTTAGCTACCGTTAGGAGTAGGTTAGCCTGGCTTAAGTAGGGTCTCCAAACGTTATCTACCTCCGGGAGTTATTGCCCCTGAGGGCGCTGCATGAAAACCAGCCAATCAGGGACGAGGAGACATAAGTCCCCGGGAGATACGAGTTGGCAAGGGCACTCTTGCGGCAGATCTCAAGGTTGTAAGACGTAGCACCGGGAGCACATAGGGATAATATTCAACAGGTAAGGCCCTGTTCCGTACCGGTTTTGTACTATAGCGAGGAAATTACTTTAAGCATATAAAATTATGTTTTTATATCTAATGTAAAGTTGATTGTAATAGAAAGAAGAAACATATATCTCTGTGAGTCTGGGGATAATGAAGATCGATCTTCGTTATTTTCTTGGAGTTGGAAATCCGTGTAATTACAAGTTGCCATTTTCAACAATTGACCGGAAAAACCGCAAAACGGAACGAAACGAGTGTAAACAATAACGCAATTCGTACTGTACCTTATACGCCTCGATGAGAACGAATCTTTTTTTTATACCATCCAGGATAATATAGTATCTTCTCTTTTGTTAGACCCACCCGATTCCATGTCAAGAGATGTGGCATTTTATATTCCTACGAAGTAGGCTACAGACCGCAAATTGTCCGGTAATGAGTCCATCCGAATCCTTTCGTCGGCAAAATAAGGAGAACCGTTGACATCAGAACCTTGATTTTTGGCATGAGCGTGCATTAGGGCATTGTTACCATCAAGTTCTGATCTGAAATAATTCTGATTAAAATTAGATTTATAATTAACACTTCAATATATTGCTATATATATATGTAAGGTTTAGCCTGTAACATGTATCCTCTTTCACATCCAATCATTTCATCATTGCCAAGAAAACTGTGGTCTGTTTTGCTCCAGCGTTTTATCGCCAATGAGTATCAGTTACTGTCCGTCTAAAAATACCCTGTCATTGAAATAGTCCACTATGCCACATGGCCCTATTACAGAAGATGTAGAGACGCTATTTATTCGTCTTTACCGGCTATGCTCAGGAGAATCACATAGAATCATTATTATCTTGTGCATAGAAGGTGTAGGGTCTTGAGTTGAATTACCGTAAACTACATAAATGCTACCTTTCTACTATAGTACTATATATAAAAATGTGTTGTATTGTTGGGAAAATAATGTGATTCAAAAAGTTGTTTTGATCCTGGACAAGGGCACTGAAAACCATTAAAGAGATGTAAATGTATTTTCACACGTAAAGCTTGAAATCTACTAAACCTATATTATTCAATCTGTTTCCTTTAATTAAGAAATTGTAAAATTAAATCGGCGATCGTTATTTATTTTGGAATGAAGGCGCATTAAGAGACTGTTACCAACAAGTTTTGAGCTGACCTATTTTTGATGAAAATTTCTGTTGATTTTTGATGAAAAGCACTGGCGATTCTGACTTGGGCGGTGCCCATCTTAATATGAGCAGGATTTCAACTGGGGGTGGGGATTTCCAAGAGTTCAGTTCGTGTTCGAGTCCTAATGCCTACTGTACTTCGTAGGTCCTGTGACGTTAGTCACACTGCTCATGTATAATATGTCTCGCAAAACGGGATTCAGTTTCTGAATTAGAGGCTTAATTTAAAGTGTTATTAGTAATATACTCTTACTTAGCAATGGGTATTAGACCTAAGTACCCTATTGATTGATTGAAATTGCAGTTTAAGGGTCGCTTCCCGTACGGATTTCGCAGCCCATCAACTCAATGTTTTAATTACACGTTACATTTTTTAGTTTGTTAAAGATGTTTACAAGCGCTGTATTATCAAATAAACAAATAAATAATTAAATAAATATATAAATAAATAAGTAAATAATAATAAATGGGCGGATGGAGATATAAATATAAGTACCCTACGTGAAATGTTGTTATTTTATTCCGTTGTTTTGTCAACGTACTCGGCTCATAATGGGTGCACTACTATAAAAAATCTTTCATTCATTCAAGTCTCCGGGACCAAACAGTGAAAAAAACAAAACAAAAACAGCCAAGGTTACAAACAAGAGAGCTGCACATCTCACGCCGACCATAACAGATTACAACACAAAACCTTGGGACAACAAGCCATGTAGTTGTTATTGTACGGTATTTTAATTAATCAATTCATCTGCCAAAGTCCTCTGAGCAGCGATGCGTGGTGCGGCTCTCTTCAGGGGGCCAGCTTTGCAGGGTCAAAGTTCACAGTTACAAATGTCGAATTTCAATTTCCAGAAACTGCGGGGGGACTCTTAGTTCTTGTTTATAAAGTATACGTAATTAATGCAGAGATGACAATTGAATGTGTTATAAGCCCCACTGCTTCCAGCCAGGGAAATAAGGACGTGTTCTGTTCTAGGCCAAGCAACATAATTTTCTTTCCCGCAAATGTCGCCATCTCGAACACCGATGCCGAAAAACTGTCTGTATGTAACCTAAACTGCTTCTTGTCGGCTAAAAAAATTGCGTAAGCGAAAGAAACATAATTTCGCGAAAGTAAATTGCTCTTGCGAAAGTACATTGCCGAACCTTGCGCGCATAGCTTTCGCCATTCTTTCGCCCTTTCGCCTACCGTACACGCACAGTACGTGACCGATGGGGATGTTAGTTGCTGGTTGTACTTGTATAAAACCAGAACGTTCGGCAGGAACTTTCCCTCTGTACAGAACGTTCAAGGGGAACGTTCCTCTAATGTGGAACGTTCCAGTAGCTGAAAATGGAACGTGGCTGCATCCAATACTGGACGCAAATGTTCCATTGGAACGTTCCGATTTTTGCTACGCTCCCTAAACTTCAACCTTTTCAGCTGCACAAAGACTCAGACAATAGCTTCCTACATAAAGTATCTACCAAAATTTCATTGACCTGAATATAATAGTTGTCTATAATTAGCTGAACTCTTCATTGACAAAATTATGTACATGTACATTCTAGAACTGTTGCGTCTACTCTATTCGTTTTCTGTCAATTTTCCATTAATTATGCTTTGACCTTTTCCCCTTTACAGGACTGGATTTCAGTATTTAAAATTCCAATATAGCCCAATGGGCACATCACCTCTCCGTTCAGATTCATGAGTGCTTTGATTTAGGGAAGATACATATTGTGGTGTAAATCTGAAAATGGTATCAATAATCTTTTAAAATATATAACGTGAACAGCATGGGACTGACCTACTTTTGTCATATAAATGTGATATTGAAACTAGGTCAAGATTGAGCATCTTTAGTATGATAACCACCTATGTGCTGTATGGAAGTATGAGTCAATAGGAATGAACCATTGACACGAGCTTTCCATGGGCGACAGCTCAGCTGTTTACTGAATGTTACATAGGATGCCTGTATTTCATGTCAAGACGAGTCCTGACTGTGTCCTGGCTTTGCCTCCAACACTCTTAATTCGCTTCAGCATTCTCTTTATGCCGTGGCAAAAGCTAAAGTAAATGGAGTTCACCTCAGCCACTTTTAACATGAGGCTGAATGGGGGATAATGTAATTTCACAGCATTTTCTGCCGAGGCAGATTGATGAATCTTGCGAGGGCTAGCTCCACCGTCATGTTCTTGTTTGGATGATTACAACTTGGAAAGTATTCCCAGGTTTAATTTCTTGTCCACAATCAGATTGAAAGGTTCCCAGAGGGTGCATTCGAGGTCAAATTGACAACTATTCCTCACGGCTATGTTTACTTCGTTCTCGAAGGAAACTTGAATTGAAAGTGAAACCAAGGCGTGATGCTTGAAGTTGATGTTTTACGCCTTACAAGTTGTCATTTACAGTTCATATCTCGTTCCAGTGCCCTCCCTGTGGTTGTTGTCTGACTTAACATTATAATATGGGGACCACCGCAGAGCTCGAAGAACAGGATTGTCTCTTTCTTTTCCTGGCGGCTAGTCTCAGTCGAACAATTGAGTTTTATGGTATCGGGCAGGAACAGACGTATTTTGACAAATCAGGAAGAACGATACATAGTTCGTTTGGTAGACCCCGTAGATCTTGGAGAAATCCACCGTCATAGATTTACTCTGATTTACAGGGAAACATGGGCTGAAGATGTGAATGAAATGAACATGCAGTAAGTTAATTATTGTTTGCTTATTCTGGTAAAAGAAGGCTCGACGCGAAAGGTTTTTGAGCTTGCCGATGGGGCACAAGAAATGAAAACCAACTCTGTTAAGCCTAAGACAGGAGTTGGTTTTAATGTCACACTGGAGGAAGCTGGAGTACCCAGAGAGAACAACTGCCCATCACATTTTGCGTTCACCATGTTGACTATAATACTGACCTCTAAGACCTTGTTTTTGAGGTCGGTGTTGACTATGCCAGCCAGACAGCAGTGGCTGATGGCATTGATCATGATATGACGATTAGACTTCTGACTCGGCTTCACAAACAACTTGGGCCCTGAAATACAAAATAATATTCCATTATACACACTGCTACAGTGTTTTTTCCAAAAGGAATGAAGCTGTAGAGTCACTGACAAAAGTTATAGGGTTCAACAGAAATGGCGTTTGGGGGGGAGGATGCAAAGCACCCCTCTTGGTGAAGAATATTTTTCAAAATGACCCCTCAAATAATGCAATCTGAGAGCAGAAGAATTTTGGTGATGAATGATTTCCTTTCCTATTGACTCAGCTAAACCTGCATGACAGGGTAAGGGGTCATCCAAAAAGTATGAACTTAGAAATGCCAGGGCAGGGGGGAATTTTGCCCAATTAATTTCCAAGGTATCAAATTCTGCCAAATATTATTGATCATATCATCTTGCCATATAGTTAATGTGAAAAAAACTTTTTCTCCTAACTGGATATTTTGAAATTAATGACAATAAGGACATCCTTGTGTCATGCTGATGGTCCTAAAATTCTATTGAAAAGTAATTTTGAGAATTTTTGTTGTCAAAAAGTGAGATCTTGTGTACCAGAAATTGACAAAGTTCCCAAACTTGTTTAAATGGTTATTTTTTTTTATAAATATTGGTTGGTGTTGCATGATAATGTATGTGAAGTTTCAGCTCGCTATCATTTGTCAATTTGGAAATATTCAAACTTTCCCTAGCAGATAATTAACAGTATGACAACAGGTCCACTTTTTTTGTGTAAACGATAAAGCTATCCAAATTTTATGGTCCTGCGTCAGATATTATAACATGTTACGACAACTGAATGATAATGACACACAAGTCAGACATGAGAAAGATTCACGTGGCGAATAATTGGACCGGGAGACCCAAGGCCTAAACTGACATGTCATCGGTGAACTTTGACAGCATTGTTGTTGTAAATTGTACAGTACAGAGTGTCAAATGCTATCTCACAGACAGAAATAATAGAGAAACTGGTACAGATCCGTTATATTAATGAACGACAATCACTGATCATATGAAGGACAGATGACTTTAATAACACCTCTCCTGTTGAAGTACTTCAGAATTTGTCCATCGCCAGTTCGACACACTAATTGCGGACTTCATTTTGCTATAGCGGTGTTCTCAAGAGACGCCGCTTGTGATTGGTTAAAATGTCACCATTTCTAAAATGTGCAATTGAGTATGTCAACCAATCAGCGGAAGGCTCTCAATACATCCAATTCATATACACAGAACCAGAAAGCACATGTCAAGCCGCTTGTTCCATGTGCGATCAGCAGTTTCAAAAGCATGATCTCATTCTGGCTCAGAAATCTACCAGTTTATCGCATATTTTCATGGAATGTTCATGAAGGAAAAGACACAAATACACCACTATAATTCTGTCAGTAGCTGTTAGTTTGGCATCTAGTTTAATTATTTTTGCTCACGCTCGAGTTGTCGGGTCACCCGTTGCAGATTTTTGAGTAAATGACCCGGGACCATCCGACCTGATGCTTAAAAGCAGCACTTCACATGTATGTCAATTCCATTATTTTTTGTAAGCCAGTTTTGTCGTAGTGTCATGAAAAATCATGGCATAATTGAAATTGCTATATATGTAGTTCAATCACTGTATGGTGATCAATCTAATAATTCAATCACAGGAAGCAAAATTTTCCCACCATAAAATCTTGGAGTGATCCAATTTATTAGATCAAGAAGTTAACAAAATTGTCCAAAATCATTCAGATAATCCATTACTTCTTTGTTATCAGGATTCATAAATAAATTCCAGGACTTTCCAGGTCAACAATTTGATTTTTCCAGGACTCTTTAGTACAATAACTCGCAACAAAGATGAGCAAATTTAACAAGTTTAGGAACAAATTTTGGCACGCATGGCATCAGATCGCTGGTTCTCCCAGAAGAGGAAAGTGTAGTTCTTCCAGGAGTAACTTTATTTTTAAGCATTTTCCAGGACTTTCCAGGTTAGCAATTAAATTCCAGGAGTTTTAAGGACTTTCCAGGAGGCGTATGAACCCTATGTTATGTGAATGAGTTTAGAGAATGATCAAGTTGATCAAGTTTATGAGAACACCTGACTGAATTTTGTCCCAAAATGGGGGTTCTTGAATACTGATAGGGAGGGATTAGCACATCAGAAGGATGTTGGACATCACCATTTGATGGCATAATCATCTCTGCATGTACCATGGTATTCAGCTGTTGCCATGATAACCACTTACCTGTATAATCAGAGCCTGTAGCTGAGCCAGTCTCACTACTACTGTCCTGACCTCGTGCAGTTCCTTTCCGGTTTCGCCCATACAGATCTGAAATGCAGTGATTTAAATGATCCATTAACAGAGACATTTTTGGGATTTGAGGTCACGTGTTTTGAGGTCATGCATCACTGCAGCGGAGACCATCAAATTATTCAGGATTTATTGTGCAGAACTGCAATCCCTCCCAGTTCCCTATCCTTTTCTCCCAATATAGTACCGCCACCAGATGGCCGATTTTTCTGAAAAACAATCCGACTTGAAGTCTACCGGTCACAAATCGCTGTAGTCCGACCCAGATGAAAGTGTGGAACCATCCTGGATTTATTACACCATAATGAAATCCTGCTCCGCTCCCCTCCCCTCCCTTCCCTCCACATAGAGGACAGTGCCACATGTTGGCAGATTTTGGAGGTATTGTCCGTCGAAACCAAATTCCGGACAAGGGTGTATGGCCCCCTCGCCAAAGACCATATTATGAAGGGGTCACAATATAACGACACCATACGGCATACCTTCGCACCTCATATTATTATACCGAACAACACAACAGTTAACAGGACTCGCCAGCCTCAAAATTGAAAATTTACATGATAAATCGTGATTGGAAGACGGCAAATGATGTCATTATGCATACCCTGCCATAATGTCATCTAATGACATGTAGATGTATATTAAGAAGTCTAGAGGTAGTCTCACCTGGTGACGGTGGTCGTCGGTTGGTCAGACCTCCCATGGTGAACGATGTCCGTGGGTCACTGCTATCGGCCGAGTCCATAATGTGACACGACGCTGTGATTGGATCAAAATTTAGAGGAAATGTAAACATCTGCGATATGTGTACATATAGTTTCCGAGCTTCAATGAAGAATATGTGCCGGGTTAGTTATTCTAATAGCCATGCAAGATGCTTTCGTGTTAATGACAATCTAAGTATTACAGCATTCTACTTCAATTTCATTATTCAGGGCTCGAACTGGGGGCCTGTTAATGGCTAAAAGCAGGTCAAGGTAAACTATTCCCTGCTAAAAATGTAGTGTAGGTTCATCGTATTTGATGCTGTCTTCTAGAATTATAGAAAAAAATAGCAGGCCATTGTCATTTTTCTATTTCAAGCCCTGTCATGCTCATGATGCTGCGATGCACAATCTCCAAGAACTGCATGCACATATACAGGTTGATGAACAACATTATCATCAGGTTAACTGTTATTAAATAATCTTTACCATGAACTATATTAGATCTAGTGTTGTACAATGAATTCAAATTCCACACGCTCAATGTTCTGGTCAACAATATTAATGGTGAAGTCCCATTATGCTGTAATACCACAGGTGTTCATGCCCCAGGGATTGCAGGCCCTAGCAGTCTGTGTCACTGTGGGTAGTACTTGTTACAGGTTTCATATGCTTAATATCTAGGTAGGGTTCATACACTTACAGCAGGAAAAAAATTCCAGGAGTTTTCCAGGACTTTCCAGGTCAATAATTTAATTTTTCCAGGAGGCTTTAGTACCATTTACTCGCAACAAAGATGAGCAAATTAATGAAGTTCAGGAACAAATTTAACATGTGACATCAGATCACTGGTTCTCCCAGACGATGAAAGCGTAGTTCTTCTAGAAGATTCAAGGAGTTCAACATTATTTTTAAGCATTTTCCAGGACTTTCCAGATAAATATTTTACTTAAACAAGAGTATGAATGTCCCATCAAGAAAAATATTTTTTCATACAATTGTCTTTCGAATAGACTTGGGGATTAGAATCATTGAGTTAATTTTGCCATCCGATGACAAAGGACAGTACAAGACTGAGATACAAGTTGACAAATGAACTGACAACAATTGAGAGCAATTCCAATTTTCAAGGTCTTTTAGCACTCTTTTCTATTTTTTCTGTATAAATTTGAAATTGTCATTTTCAAGGTAGTTTACAAACCCTGTACCCATAGTGGCCCAGCCTGTCGAGGGCAGGAATCACTGAGGCGTGAACACTACCAACATCTCAGCATATCAGGACTTTGTCATTCATGTACAGTGTAACCTGTGTATATCGCCCATGCTTGGGACCAGATTGCAGTGTCAGTTTTGACAGGGTTCTGATTTATGAAGGTTAAACAATTCAAGTATCCGGACCACAGATGAATGTCTGTATCTAGAGGTTGGTCAGTTTATCCAGGTGTCGCCATTCGCCATCTTCATTTTATCAAGCCAATTTCTACGTTCCCGCTTAACCCTGCCTGGATTTATCTGACTACCTTCAGTGTTCAAAATCCGAGATCCAATCAGAACCTACACACCGATTGTGTGTAGAGTGACATCATCCTCAAGTAGCAGCGTCATTCCTCCTAATATGGTGCCTGTGCTAGCAAAATATATAAGAGCGTAATTGATTGGCTGACCTATATGACACATTTCGATATACAAATGGTTTTGAGGTCAGTGACGTCTCGTGTCTATAAGTTCTCTGAATATTTAAAGGGGCTAGATATAGCAAGGGAAGTTCGAAGTGGGAACGTAGAAATTGGCTTGATAAAATGAAGATGGTATTCGCAGGTTTTACTGTACATTATACATAACATGTACTTAAAGGATGCGTTATGAGATGGCTGGGCAAGTTTGTCATGAGATAATTCTGAAATTTCAAATTATTTTGGAACATTCATCCCATTTGTTTATGGCTTTTTAGAAATAAGAGCTTTTTTCTCGCTCCCTCAAAATGAATGGAAATATGTTCCATCAACCATGATAGACATACACTGCATGATCATGTTGAGAATATTGATTTTGACTCTATTTTCCAGATTTACAATGCATCTTTTTTTCTTGTTTTAAGATCCATATTCTGTCTATGATGGGGGGAGGGTATAGCTGATGAATTATACTGAAAAATTAATCTCTATGTACATTGTAATCATTTGTAATGAATTACATGTAGCAGCTTTCCCTATCTATTTCTCAAAAGCCATAAAAAGAAAGACAATTTTCCCCAAAGGAATAAAACGTATATATTTACCATGCTGAATACCACAAATCAAAGAATTTTCTAGGTTCTAGAAAGATCATTAATGGGAGTCTATAACTAGCCACAAACCTGGTCTATATAGCCGGCCACGTTTCGGTGTGAGTCTACTCGCTGTGGTCACCAAACAAAGGGAGGCAAATCAGAGAAGTGCAAAATTAAACCAAATGCAGAGAAGGTACCAAGAGCAAATGATAGCCAGTAAATCAAACCAATTCACCAAAAAGCAAACACAAGGTCAGCTTGACGGAATTGGGTATAAATTAACAGAATTTAAAGTTGGTTATTTTATATGGAAGCTCCCCACCTTACCATGATTAACCTGCAAGGTAATGTTCATTTAAGATGAAAGATGTGTTTTTTTATTTGAAGAAAAATTTAGAAATTCCTAAAGAGGCTGCGGCATGAAAGAGCTCAGGATATTCCAATTTTGTACATGGAGAATTTACATGGAGACCTTGACTTACATTGTTCCAGCAAACCAATAAATATCAATGAATATCACAATCCTATCTTTCTCCAATATGTGTGTATGTATTTTAAAAATCAGTCTTTCGTTTCAGAAAATAGCAGGAGAGCTGTAAATCACTCCCCTAATATGATTCTAGAAGTGTAAATCACACTCCTACAGGCTTTGAGTATATTGAGAAGTTGCTGTAAGGAGTGCTGTTTCCACTCGCCTGGATCAATTTTGGGAGTGTGATTCGGAGTGTGGTGTGATCACACTCCTCAAACATGTCAAAAACGAATGACTGAAAAATGAAACTACATGTACATAGAAACCACTTCAAATCAAGTATTTGAATCAAGAACACAAGGATGCCTGGGGCCGATTTCATGAAACCGCACTTGAGGGAATTTTCGCACTTGAAAGTTGAAGTGCACTTGAAAACATCCCTTGACTTGAGTTTTTGCTTTTCATGAAAGTTCACTTGAACCTGAAATCGCACTTGAGTTCAAGTGTGGTATGACCTCCCTTGAAAACCGCACTTGAAATAAAAACCTACTTGAAATGGCCAATATGACAGGAGATGGTGTCGAAAAATAAGTTTTTTTCATGTGCCCATGCATCATAATGCACGTATGGGCATTGTTCTTCATCTCATAGATCCAAACATAGCGCAATCATATTTATTTCAAACCTGAAACTCTACCGATCGGCTCCTGCGCGCCAAGTATTTTGAGCATACACTTGATTCTGCGGGGGTACTATTTATTACCAAATCGCACAAAAGAGTTCCAAAAAGGTCACTTCAAACATCACTTGACCAAGTGCGGTCAAAAACGTATGATGAAACACAACTTGAGATTTTTTTCAAGTGCACTTAGTCAAGTGCGAAAATCGCCCTTGAAAAAGTCAAGTCAAGTGAGGTTTCATGAAATCGGCCCCAGGATGTCTAGTCTCTCGAGTTTTGTCAAATCTGCGATCTCGAGCTGTTGATCACTCTCCTGGATTTTGTTTTGTCTGAGTGACGCAAGAGTGATCTCCCCCTTCAATATCACTCTCCAGTACATTGGTAGTTTTGTGGAGAGTGATAAGTGATAAAAGTGATAAAAAAAACTACGGTTTGTTTTGCCTGAGCGATACAAGAGTGATCTCCCCCTTCAATATCACTCTCCAGTACATTGGTAGTTTTGTGGAGAGTGATAAGTGATAAAGTGATAAAAAAACTACGGTTTGTTTGCCTGGCGATACAAGAGTGATCTCCCCCTTCAATATCCTCTCCAGTACATTGGTAGTTTTGTGGAAGTGATAAGTGATAAAGAGTGATATTAAAAAAACTACGGTTTTGTTTTGCCTGAAGCGATACAAGAGTGATCTCCCCTTCAATATCACTCTCCAGTACATTGGTAGTTTTGTGGAGAGTGATAAGTGATAAAAGTGATAAAAAAAACTACGGTTTGTTTTGCCTGAGCGATACAAGAGTGATCTCCCCCTTCAATATCACTCTCCAGTACATTGGTAGTTTTGTGGAGAGTGGTAAGTGATAAAAGTGATAAAAAAAACTACGGTTTGTTTTGCCTAAGCGATACAAGAGTGATCTCCCCCTTCAATATCACTCTCCAGTACATTGGTAGTTTTGTGGAGAGTGATAAGTGATAAAAGTGATAAAAAAAACTACGGTTTGTTTTGCCTGAGCGATACAAGAGTGATCTCCCCCTTCAATATCACTCTCCAGTACATTGGTAGTTTTGTGGAGAGTGATAAGTGATAAAAGTGATAAAAAAACTACGGTTTGTTTTTGCCTGAAAGGCGATACAGAGTGATCTCCCCTTCAATATCACTCTCCAGTACATTGGTAGTTTTGTGGAGAGTGATAAGTGATAAAAGTGATAAAAAAAACTACGGTTTGTTTGCCTGAGCGATACAAGAGTGATCTCCCCTTCAATATCCTCTCCAGCGTACATTTGGTAGTTTGTGGAAGTGATAAGTGATAAAAGTGATAAAAAAAACTACGGTTTGTTTTGCCTGAGCGATACAAGAGTGATCTCCCCCTTCAATATCACTCTCCAGTACATTGGTAGTTTTGTGGAGAGTGATAAGTGATAAAAGTGATAAAAAAAACTACGGTTTGTTTTGCCTGAGTGATACAAGAGTGATCTCCCCCTTCAATATCACTCTCCAGTACATTGGTAGTTTTGTGAAGAGTGATAAGTGATAAAAGTGATAAAAAAACCTCTCCTGGAGAAAAAATTAGAAGAGTGATCAAGAGGGAGAGTGATTACTCCCCTTAAAACTACGAGACTGGATGTCATTCGAATCCGTCAACACACAAATCCACGATCCATAATATAAGGTACATCAACAGGCACATTCCGGACATGCAAGTCATTTGTGCAGCAATATGGTTCATTCCTGAAACAACATTTCATTCGTGCAAGCTGAAGAAATCTGTAGAGTTCCATCCGGTGCTAATTGCTTTCGAAAAATTTAAACACTGCCACTTTCAGTGAACTATGGGTAATTCCTCAGCTATCCGCTGTTTCAGATGTGGTGAACTCCAACAGAAATGAAACAAATTAATTATGGATATTAACTTTTAGTTTTGGCAATGTCTTGCAGTTGGCTGTAGTTACAGCATTTTCAAACCAAATTGAAAATTGAACGAACTCAACTGGCTTAGTGTAATCAACAGAATCTTCTATCAAAACGCTATATTAATGGATAAAATGATCAATGGTCTGTCCCTCTTTAATACTCGAGCACTCTTGAGAATATGAACCTTTTTGTTCTCAGACCGATGTCCAAATTTCAATGCAAAGCTTAAGCTACACAGGTGCTAAGATATGGAACTCTCTTGACATGCTTGAAGAAGAATTGAGAGGGGCTCCATCTGTTGAAGCTATTACAATATATATCTTTCTATTATGGACATGAAACCGAATGTATCTTGAATATATTGCTAATACGGTTTTACAGAATTGTATAGGCTACTTTGAATTATTAGAAATGCCAACATTTTTTTAAATGCTTGTAATTATATACAGCGGAATGACACCAAAAAAAAACACCCCCAAAACCTGATACATATATATAACAAAGAAGTTGTTATACATTATTAATTTGTTTGGTTACTGATTTCAATTTTTATGATGCCTCTAAAAGAATAATACGATTGATCTTACAGAAATGTTTATATAATAGTGCGAGGTAAATTTGTAACATTGACTGTTGCTCTCTAAACTGATTTTTTTTTTTAAATTTATATACATGTATTACTCATTCCAGGTATGAGGAGCCCATTGTAAAAAAGGCCTGAAGCAATTCTTTTTAGAGAATAATGCAAAGGAAATAAAGTGGCAAATTATTGAATTGGTCAATAGCCAAGCTGTGCTTAGGTGAACTGAAAGCTTGTGTTGATCAGTGTCCAGGGTAATAGGAACTGTGGACACTCTGGTGTTGTGGCACGAAGGCATCACCGTGATATAACAGAAAAAAACTGTTGAAAACGATGTAAAATCCTACTCACTCACTCACTCAGATTTGTCAAAATTTTGAATGAACATTACAGTGTATAAGGTGGTTGTGCAAAATTAAATTTAGTTTGAGCAGACATGCAACAATATCCCACATATTTTGAGGATGGGTAGAAGCAGGCAATATATGCAGTGCACAAAATCAAATCCAGTGCAAAACAAACAAATCTTCTACATTATCATAAATTTACTATTTGCCAGTTTAGTGATCATCACGTACCGGCGCACACATTCGGTTGACCGTGCAGGCCGTAGACCGGGTATGTCCTTCATGAGGACCTAGGTTAAACAAGGGGAGAAATGAGCAAAAATGCTGTTCATTCGAAAACAACTGGAAAGAAGTATTTAATATTTGGTTAGGTAATGTGAACAAATAGGTGGTATATGACAATTTTTTCTTTCCATTTTCGTATAATCAGCATTATGGCTCATTTTTCCCACTGTTAAACCTGGGTTATTAGGGAGAACATCCCCTGTGTACGGTCTGTGTCTTCGCCCGACTCTGTGTGCTGGTGCGTGATGATCGCTGACGAGGTCGAGGAAGTTGATTCACCATTTTTGAGAAATTAAACAGCTACTGATAAAATACAGTACAAATAGGTTAATCACATGAATGAAGGAGAATCAGAGTGAAACCAATCGTTTGAAGATAGAGAAAATGCAATACATATATAAAAAATAAATACAGTGAAAAATAACAAAATTATAACCAGAGAATACAAAATATACTTGGGTCGGGGCGGGGAGTGGGAAGACTACTTACAAGGTGTTGAAGGTCCCTCCCCTTGGTTTAATCTACATGAGGAAGGGATATCATCTTGTGATCCGCTGCCACTACGCAAACCCCCATTTTGACCTGTCATTGATCTGGCCTTCACGATCATGGATTTAGGTCGAGGTCTGTCTCGGTGGGAGTGTTTTTCAGGTCGAGTCCTGACCTCGACCCCGGGATCCTCCGACTCCTCTTTCGCTTTTCGTGCCTTGTAATCGCGGAAAATGGCTTCTCGTCGGGACTTCTCCTCAACCTTTCTCTGTTCGGATTCTTCCTGTTTTCTCCTTGAGAAGGAAAGAAATCAGTGAATTACCAAAATTACCATTTAAATTCTGTCATCACACATCAGTGAAGCACATCAAATTATGGCCGTGATAGTTTTCATTTCGTACGGTAATCCCTCTAATAATTCAATCACAAGAATTGAAATGTTCTACTATAAAATCAGGGAGCGATCAAATTCATCTGAACTGGAAGTTGAAAAATTGGTTGAGAAAATTTACGCATATAATCTATTATTTCAATAATTTTGAAGGGGGATCAAATTAAATAAAACAGCTGATTGAATTTTGTTCCCAAATTTGGAGGTGATTGATTTTTAAAGGGGACGGAATTATCAGGGTGATTACCATACACGTAAAACAATTAGCCCTGACAATGTTCCTATTAAATAGCTGTAAAAAAAAAATCTCATCAAATTTAATCTTTTAATTATGGTTCTTTGGTTCAGTTAAAAGCTTGTTGAAGTTTAAAATGGGGTGCAAAGACATTCTCTGAATGGCTGGATGCTCAGGCTCCATTTTCTGCATGAGCCAATGAAAATACCCGATTTCATTTTAAAAATTTGAAATGACCAATCAGGTGTTTCAGAACAAGAAACGTGTGGATACACTGGACTTTCTGTAAAATTCAATGAAAATACAGCTTGCCCGAAATACTGGTTCATCATATTCCTTATTTGGGGTGACAGCTCTACCAACAGCTGGAGATGAAAAGCATATTCGAAACAGAGCGTTTGAACGTTGCTGCAGTAAAAAATGGCCACTCCATTTCACCTACCTCTGAGTTGTATAGTTTATCCATTCATTTCGCCAGCTGTACCATTAAACCGCGTCTTGTGTGTACACAAAACATGAAATGCAGCCGTTTTCCACAGCTCCCGACCATGTCATATTGCAGGTGTCTCTTTTCTGGTCATTTCATGTTGATTTCAGTCACATTACACCCCCCAGAGGACAGGGACTCAGGCAGTTGACTGCATGTCAGAGAAACTCGTAATCTACATAAAATAGCTCCAGTCAACTTGTGACTGGTGTCCATCCTTGTGTTGGAACAATAAAATGTACAGGAAAATAATTTCTGTTGGCGAGCGAGTTTCTCTGGCGTGTGATGTGGTGTGACATGTGATTGAAATCAACACACAATGGTGAGAAAAAGAGACAGCGAGCTATGCAAAAGTGCATAAAATGTTTGGGGTGCACACGGATGTGGTCCAATGGTACAACCAGTGAAATTAATGAAACTAGAGCATAGTCTGAGGGATGCACACATTTGATCAAAATGATCAGTAAGGCTGCTTACAAGATACCCCCCGTAAGGGCATAGATACATGGGGGTGGTTAACGTTTCACGAGTAAGCTGAATGGGATTGTGGCAGTGGAAATCATCAGTAAGCATGCTTACAAGATACCCCCCGGATGCACATTTGATAGGAATTGACGAGTATTTGTAGAGGAATATAAGTATACATGTTATGAGTGGCGGCACAGTATGTAACTAGTTGACAATGAGACCTCGCTCGGTTGGAGTGCGGTTAACGGATTGTCTATGCATGTGTCGTGACGATACTCAGATGAGTTTAATGGATTGTTCAGAAAATTGATGTTAATAATGATTGTTGAGAATGGGGTTATGCAGGCATATTGTGTTTTACCTAACTGTTGTTACCACTAGAACCGTGTAGACTTGAAATGGGCTGTTGCAACAGATAGGCGAATTACTGTCATCTGGATAACCATATTGAAGAGGAAAAGGAAGTAAATGGGAAGTGAAATATTAAACTTACTACCTGTAGACGCATATGCAACATCCTGAGCTAGGTCTCATGGTATGGCAGCTACATACAAAATTTGAGAAGAATCTAATCAGCCGTTGTCAAGTTATGCTCCAGAAATGGAATGTTACGGACCAACTGAGAAAATTCTGCCCATAGGTGGCGCCACCTGTAGACGCACATGCGCCAAACGCAATCCCAAGCAAGGTCTCATGGTAAGGTAGCTACATACCAAATCTGAGAGGAATCCAATTAGCTGTTGTCAAGTTATGCTCCGGAAACGAAATGTTACGGACCGACAAGAAAAAGTTTTGACCCTAGGTGGCGCCACCTGTAGATGCACATGCGCCAACCGCAATCCCAGGCGAGGTCTCATGGTAAGGTAGCTACATACCAAATTTGAGAGGAATCCATGTAGCGGTTGTCAAGTTATGCTCCGGAAATGAAATGTTACGAACTGACTTGAGAAACTTTTGACCCTAGGTGGCGCCACCTGTAGACGCACATGCGCCAAACGCAATCCCAAGCGAGGTCTCATGGTATGGCAGCTGCATACCAAATTTGAAAGGAATCCAAGTAGCGGTTGTCAAGTTATGCTCCGGAAACGAAATGTTACGGACTGACATGAGAAACTTTTGACCATAGGTGGCGCCACCTGTAGACGCACATGCGCCAAACGCAATCCCAAGCGAGGTCTCATGGTAAGGTAGCTACATACCAAATTTGAGAGGAATCCAACTGGCGGTTGTCAAGTTATGCTCCGGAAACGAAATGTTACGAACTGACTTGAGAAACTTTTGACCCTAGGTGGCGCCACCTGTAGACGCACATGCGCCAAACGCAATCCCAAGCGAGGTCTCATGGTATGGCAGCTGCATACCAAATTTGAAAGGAATCCAAGTAGCGGTTGTCAAGTTATGCTCCGGAAACGAAATGTTACGGACTGACATGAGAAACTTTTGACCATAGGTGGCGCCACCTGTAGACGCACATGCGCCAAACGCAATCCCAAGCGAGGTCTCATGGTAAGGTAGCTACATACCAAATTTGAGAGGAATCCAAGTAGCGGTTGTCAAGTTATGCTCCGGAAACGAAATGTTACGGAATGACCCTAGGTGGCGCCACCTGTAGACGCACATGCGCCAAACGCAATCCCAAGCAAGGTCTCATGGTATGGTAGCTGCATACCAAATTTGAGAGGAATCCAACTGGCGGTTGTCAAGTTATGCTCCGGAAACGAAATGTTACGGACGGACGTACGGACATCCGTACGGACGGACGGACGGACGGACGGACGGACAAGCTGAAACCAGTATACGCCCCCTACACTACGTGTCGGGGGGTATAAAAATAATATCTCATTGAGGTAGTTGGTTTACATTTTTGCTGTAGCAAGGTTCAAAGGCCGTGGAATTACGATGATTTGGGAGTTAATGACTGCCGTAGTGCATATTATCGTGTAAAATTTTTTTAATGATCTCCGCATGTTGCGCAGTCTGAACCAATCGGCGCACAGCTATAAGGTGGGGCATGTTAGAATAATTATCTGTCATTCCATGATTGGATAGACAGACTGTATTTTTCCAACCTTTCTTTATCTCGTTTCTCGGTCTCGTGTGCTTCTTTCTCCAGACGTTTCTTCTCTCCATCTTCCCTCCGTTTCTGTTGTAATTGTATCATCTTTTCTTTCTTTCTCTGCATTTCATCTTCTAAAGACTGCAAAAATCAAAATCAAAAAATGTTTGAATATTAAAGGCTTTAAATGAAGTGCTTAATTTGGCAATATACAGCTGAAATAAAGTTGCCTATTGGTTTTTTTTGGGGGTATAAATGCTGTTTATTTTTAAAGTTTTGACTGCAATTAATTCACTTCCACGGCCTACCTCGATAAAATCCCCTTCTTTCACGATAACACATCGGAGTATCTCGTTTTTTAATGAGAGTGATCACGAGTGATAATGAATAATTATGGATAAATCTACAAAAATGCTTCTAAAATTACTTGCATAATGAGGAAAATTTGAACTTTCACATGCGTTTTCAGAGAAGACGGTGCAGTCTTTGTCATGCAAACTGAATGTTTGAAACAATATAGTCACTGGTTTTGCCCATTTCATTCATAATTTTTTTTTAGGTTATAATGAACTCATCTGATTGGCCATGACTATGGGAAGATCGGCAGCGTAGTGTCACTCCAGTTTTGAGGAGAGAAATAGTTCCCTGGCAAAATGCTTACTTAGGTAATGCAATATAGAAATTGGACATAAAACAAAATCAATAATAAACAGAATATTGCAAGGATCATATGGATATGCTAAAGTGAATATCACAAATATTTGTCTCAATACAGATCAAGGGGGATAACTCTGGAATATATTTCTGATGTTCAATTAAGCATATCCTATTCATTTATAAAACTAAATTTTCTGCACTTTTATGATTATGTCAAAAGACTGGATTGTGAAGTTCAAGGTCTCCAGGAAAAGTAATTAAGAACCATGAATACACGACTTGCAGGTTGTCTGAAATTGGCAAAAAAGAAGAGTTATTGCCCCTTTTTCAAGAGCAAGATACTGATACAGCAATGCCTTCAATATGGGCCTCGTTAAAATCACCATCATAAGTTTGATTGCAGACAGTGTCAGAAGCTGTCAGGGACTTGTAATATCACTGAAGAAGAAAGAAGTCCAAAGAAATCATGTAAAAAATCCTTTGAAATAAATTTGTTCAACAATTTTCAGTCCATGCCTCTACTTACACCATGCCAGAGGCAAAAGTTTACTGCATTATGGGAAGGATACATGGCGTTTTTTTCTATTTTTAGACGACCGGCAAGGCGTGCATTGGCTATAGTCAACATGTTGCACTGAACTCACCTTATCTAAAGAGGTGTCGTCTTCACCTACAACAAACCCGATTCCAGATATATTTGGGTCCCCCTGCTGGGTACTGCTGCATGATGGGGGAGTTGAGTGTGGAATAGAGATGTCAGAATCTCCCGACGTTGACCCTTTCACCGGCGTTGGTCCGTTCATTGCCAAACCTCGTGCAGCTGGACTCTCGTCTCTATTCCGCTCTTTACCCAGTTTCGGTTTTGGCCGTTTTGGCGTTTCTGCCCCGAATGAAACAAAAAAACCCTCATTGCCCCCAGCTGATGATTGGTCCTCCATACGACTGTCCTGATTGGCTGGTGTATATCCACCACCAGAGGGCACTGCACCATGCAAGTTATAGTCCGTCTCACTGTTACTACCAAGTAGAGTGCCTTCTAACCTACTGCCATTGTCACATACCGAGGGTGTTTTATGCACACCCGACACAGCCCCTGATTCAGTCTTTAAATATGGTGCCATAAATTCTGCTAGGAATTGTCCAGTGTCTGAACCTGAAACACTGGGAGGAACAGTTGGGGGTTCTGAGAAAGTTTGTGTGTCTTTGGGTACATTCTGGAATGATTGGTCTCCATCTTGCGACACCCTTCTCGGGGCAGATCCATGAGAAAATCCGGGGGCTGGGTGGGGCTGAGTATGGGAGGCTACGGTGTATGTGTCACTGTACTGTGGATGGGGCTGGTACCCGCCTACTGACTGTGGGGGTGGGGGTTGAAACTGGGACCCCGGGGGAATATAAGGTTGGGAGGATGGGGACTGCATGTGCATCATGAAGGCTGGGTGCGGAGGCTGTCCGGGATGTGGAGGGTGTCCTGGGTATGGGGGACTTTGTTGGTACATCTGCGGGTACATGGGCGGGGACTGTAGGTTGAACGGTGGTTGCCCCGGCATGTATGCCCCACCGGGACCATACTGACCAGCAGATGGGTAAGTCCCGGGCCCGGTGTTGTACGGCACAGACGGATGATGACCGTGAATCACAAAAGGCCCAGTTTGTGGAGCTGGTTGTGGAACGTGGGTAGCCTGGTGAGGTTGTCCCTGTCCGTACGGATGTGTCACAGTGGGGTAACTCACAGCCGGGTGCTGACTCGGGACTGCCGATTCTGTCCTCATCCCTTGAGTTACAGGCTGGGTTCCAGGCTTAGCTTGGACTGTATTAGACCAGAGAGAGGAAGGTGGTGGCAAGGTCCGGACCTGTTGACCAGCATTTGTTGAACTGAGTTGGGCTTGAGGGACGACTGGGCCGATCGGCTCTGACCCCAGCTTCTTCATCTGTTCCTGTTGTAACGACAATCTCATAATCTCACCCTGTAGCTCTGACAAACTGTGATTCAACTTGTCTAATGAGGAGTTGTACTCTTCGTAGTTTTCGGTCTCCTTACTGGTGTCTTTAGATAAGGGCGGTGTTTGTCTGGGTGAAGACCCGGTGCTGATGGGGGGTGTTCGCCTCATATCGAACACCGTAGGCTGAGCTGCGGCTGCTACCTGACTCTCTGGGGGAGGTGTTATTCTCTTGGTCACAGGCCGATCCGGTCTTGACTGGTGCTGGGGAGGAGTCGTTCTCTGTGACTCTGCCAGATCATGCTTTGTCTGCTCCAAAGGAGGTGTCATTCTTTGGGGTTCTGGCAGACCCGCCCTCAGCTGCTCCAAGGGAGGGGTCATTCTCTGCGTTTCTGTCAGATCTGGCCTCGGCTGCTGCAAGGGAGGCGTCATTCTCTGCAATCCACTACTGGGCGGTGGGGTACGGCGCTGCCCACCAAAGTCCATCTTTTGTTGTTGTTGTAAAGGTGGTGTTGCATGTGTAGGATCTGGTCGATAGTCATAAGATGGTACATTTTCCTCCCCGCCGAACCATTTCTTCTTCACATTTTCAATAGTTTGCTGAATGTCCTCTCGGGAAAATGCTCTGGTTGGTCTACCTGTGCCACCAGGTGGTGCTGAAGCGTGCATCAACTCAGTACCGGGTTCTCTGTAAGCCGTCTCCCCAGACATCGCTGGAGCACTAACCGAAGCACTGGCAGCAACAGGCATTGGGGATATGCGTCCTTCGACGACTAGAGGTCTCGATCCACCAGCTTCTGGGCTTTCAGGGATACTGTTTTCCTTGCCATCTTTGGTTTTCGACAAGACCTGCATGAAAGCTGCTTTACCTAGACGCTGTCTCTGTTTGGTCTTCTGAAGCTCCATTCGGTGTTTCTCTCTCTCGATCAGGCGGCGCTTTTCTTCCAGTTTCATCCGGACATGAAGCAACTCTGATGCCATCGGCTGTACGGTGTCGCCATTCTCGGCATTCTGTTGGGATGAAGTCCCATCAGTGACCCGCTGACTTTGGGCACTTTGCTGCCAAGTGGTCTGATTGGGCAATGCGGCAAATGTCGCCCTTTTTCCCCCTTTACTGCCATCCACTTGTTTCCTCTGGAAGGCTGCTTTCAATGAGATTCTATTCACACCATTTCCATTGGATTCCTGACCGTGCTGCATGAACACGTATCCCGAGTTATCAAACTGTCCTCCTTCTCTCAGCTGCTTGATCTGTGCAAAGCTGGTTGTTTGACCCATGTTTTTACTGTTTTGGTCCGCAATTATGAGGGGCGTTTTATTATTTCCTGTGTCGATGACCATGGGCTTGACTATAGGCTTCGCAACGGGTAGGGTGTCTGGCCGTGAGAGGTCGTTTTGAGGCATGGTCCGATTGGGTGAGCACTCCTTGGACCCTGCCGATTCCCGTGCTTTGTGGTCTTGGTGGATTTTATGCGACTCATGGTCCGAGAATTCCCCCGAGCTGCGGTTACTGGCCACGCTGCTCTGTCGACTAGTGCGCCTCTGGAAGTCTGGTGGTTCACTCCCAGATACATGACTTTCGGACACGACGGGAATTCCGGCTGCTATGGCAGCTTCCGTAGTTCGAGCGACATCGGGTATGGTGTAACTGTGAGAGGGTATAGGTAATTTGCGAGATTGCTGTACTTGAAGAGATTCAGAAAGCTGTTCCGGTGGTAACGGCGTTACGACTACCATCTCATCAGTTGGAATGGACCCGCTCGAGTCGGTACTAATTTTCACTGATAATTCCGGAGAGTGAGGTAGAGGTGAGGGTTTCACTTCTGGAGTCTGTCGGACTTTCTTCACCACAGGATGACTCGGTTTACGGAAACCACCACCACTGGAGTTGTCTCCCCTTTCTTCCGCCTTCGAATGACTGCTCGTCTTTTCTTTGGGCATTCTCAGGCGTGCCGGGATTAAGGCTTCTCCTTTCGGCGACCGCGACAAACTTCTGAGGCCCATTTGATTAGACATCTGGGTGCTGGTGCTCGCTGATGTGATACTCTGAATCTCCAGCTGCTCAGAATTCGCAAACTCTCGACTGAGTGGCGATCGTGGGCTTTTTGACAGAGCATCTACATCGACACTTTCACCCAGTCCACTTATATCGACGGAGCCGTAGCTGTCCATGATCTCACTGTCGATGCTCACATTGGCCAGCAGGTTACTGCCCTGACTCTGTGACACGTCCGGCTCATGTTCGCTGCTGTGGGGAGCCCCCGGATAGCTACCACGGGTTCTGTCCTGCTGGGCTCTGGCTATTACTCTTCTACAAAACAAATACAAAACATTAGGATCTCTTCTGTAATTTCGGTTAGCCTCCCTACCAAATTCAACAAAATCGGTGACAATCTTTGGTGTGGAATGATCCGAATGTTGGAGAATACCGTGATAAAATCATTGATAACTTCCAGCAATAACGTAACTCGCATCTAACAATAATTAATGAATAACACTATTTTACTCTTGGAAGCTGGATAAAAAATCTGGGTTACATTTCAGCATCCATTGTACAATGTACAGTACAGTGTAGAAATAACTTAACCTTGAACGTGATTGCCTTGCATGCAAATCGCGGTCGAATTGATGCTGCGCTAAAAGCTGAAGCGAGAGGATAACAAGCATGTGCATGAATTCGCTTTGAGGGAAAAAACCATCCTTTGCGTTTCTAATACAATCGAGGAGCATGAAACACACTCTGATGCGTTCGGTAAATATCACGGCCTGCACCTGTATTAGTATTAACATCAACGTTTTTCTTCAGCCGCGATCAAACACACACTTTAATATGTAATTGCAAGAATTCGCTCACGTTTCAGTTTTACCTTAAGCTTAGTCACGTTCAAGGTCAAGTTAATTTGGCCTAAAATGTAGATACGCAGACACAAATCCTGTTTCTGATTCATGTGATGGACTGACCTATCTTGTGGGACAACCTCCGACCCCTCCTGCCATGCCAGAATGGACTGACCCACACTTCCCTCCGTATTCCAGTGAGATCTCTGTTTCAGAGTTTCTGTCGATATCACAGAGGGAGAATATTTCTCGACGTTAATGAAGTAATGTAGTTTTCCGACAAACAACGTAAACTTTGCATTTAGAATAATTCTAAACCCACACGGAGATCAATCAGTCCTATGGTAATCCCTCTAATAACTCAATCACGGAGAGAAATTTCACACCATGAAATCTGGGGGGGATGGGGGGGGGGGGGAGTTTTAATAGAATAGGAAGTATACAAAATGGTTTAAAACCATGCGTATAATTCATTATTTCAATGATTTTATAGGGTGATCAAATATATTTTGATAGAGGGATTGAATTATTAGAGGGATTACCATAACTGTTACACCTACATTCCAGAAGGTCTTCACTGATATTTTCGAGCCAAATTCAATACAACAGGGGAACTTTGCATACTATCAAATTTGTGTATTTCAGGGGTTTTTTTTGACAATATCAACAATACTGTTAACAGTTTTTGCAGAATCACGAAAGCAAACATATGTGCAAGTTTTCTCGCTATATTTAATGCTTGTTCTTAGGAATATCTTGAAAATGCTGTTTTTTTCATTATTGGGGCTGTTCCATTCAAAAAGATATGTGAGGAGAGGAAGGCACTCGATATATTATTCTATGGGTCATAGGAGTAAATTCCCTTCAATCCATGTTACAACATTGGGAAAGGTCAATAAAATTTCAATGGGTGGTGGGGTATAATTCAAAGCTGCCTTCTGCCCCTCCCATACCTTTATAAATGGGACAGCCCTTAGGAAGAACAAAATGACCCCATGAAAAAATCAGACAAAATTTTGTCAAAAAGTGCCTGAGAAGGTAGAGATCAAGTTTATTCAGCCTTTGACCAGAAACCTGTGAAACATCAAATAAATTTGGCCTTCGGTTGAGAATCAATAATTGAGTGAGTGAATATGATTTAACATCGCTTTCAACTATATTTCATTCATATCACGATGTTGGGTCCTATTCCTTTTCACACCCGAGAATTAATAATATACACTTGTACACATATATTGTGCTTATATGCGAAACTAATATTCAAGTAATTTGGAATACCTTGTGAATTACTGTCCTCGGGTTGGAGTCGTTTCGGTAACAAGGTCTGTCTGGGGGGTAAATGGGATCTGAAAAGAAATATCAAAAGAAAACTAACACATCTTTGTCAAGCTACAACAAATAATAGTTAAAATGCTACATTGTGAAAACATGGGATTTTCTCTGAAACAGAAGTGAGACCTGTAGATAACACAAGACACATAGGACGAAAAGGATCGAATACAACAACAACGGTAGCCCGCCCCAAATCTTAAATGGAGATTTTTCATTTCCCGTTTATGCTGGATGAAAGCGTAAGTCGGAATATGTATTATTATAAAGGCCCATAAAGAACGGACCAGGAAGAACATTAAATTCAGGTAAAAATACTCAAAACTGACTGCTATGAATCCCAGATACAGTACCCCGTTTTCTAAAATCCATGAACCCATGGAGGGTACATTCAAAACTTATGGATAATCTGAGCGAGTGAGTAAATATGATTTAATGTCGCTTTCAACTATATTTCATTCATATCACGATGTTGGGTCCTATTCCTTTTCACACCCGGGTGGGGTCCTATTCCTTTTTACACCCGGGAACTCCACGGGTGCCTCAGTCGCCTCTTACGACAAGCTGTCTGAGGAGCTGAGGCTTATTCTTACGATGACCTACGGTGTGCACAAAGATATCCCAGGTCAATCCCCGGAAGCCCCACAGGGCTATGGATAATCTGATCAGAACCAGATCTACAAAATCACTCATCTTTACTTGTCATTCATGTAGATCTGGGATCAACACTCCCACTTGACCAATCACAGAGCTTCTCCCCGATTTAGGGATGTGCGTTTGAAAAACATGTAACATGGTGAGTGGTTTATAGATCTGGTTAATCAGATTGACATCTGTATTTTGCCAAGTTCCCAGATTGTCCAAAATTACCCAACTTTATGCAGCAGTCTTGACGATAATCTAATATTTTGCCTGAAACTTTCCGTAACAGTGGACGTCAGAGGTAACTTACGTGGGACTTGGTGGGAACCTCGTCAGGTCTGTGGTGTCATCAGCATGTGATTTGTGGAAGCTCCGTTTGGTGACGTCACTGATTGGCACTGTGGGTTTGGTAACACTAGCACTAGAAATTCTGTTTGCTGTAGTTGGACGATTTTCTACAAACATAAAGCACTAAATTTTCAAACATCCATGCTGAACTATTAATTGTTCAACAAAATTGTCCAACATAAATCTTTTGGAACCCATTTTATGCATTAACCCCTGACTCCTGATTTGTAACCAGGCACACTATATATTATCATTGACATTACAATTTTCTGTGCCTGACTCAATCTCGCGACATGAATCTGGACAGCCTGCGAGAGAGAGAAAGAGCATGCTTCAAGGGAGAAAACTTTTGAACAGTTTAAATTACACTGTCACACAGAGTTGTTCCCCCTGATCATAAAATTTCATGACACCATGTTGTCCTTTTTATCCGGGTTCAAAATACTTTCAATGCAAGTATTGGGTGAGTGAGTAAATAGCATTTAACGTCGCTTTCAACAATATTTCAGCTATATCGCGACGAATCAACTAAGCACCATCCAGCCAAGTTGCATTCCTGCTACTTCAAAGAAGAAATCTTTGAAGCAGCATGGAAGCAGACACCCTCCATCCACCCTATAAAACACTGAGGGCAGCACACAAGACACAGACAGGACGCTCACATGGTGCAATAAAGACAAGTGATATTACAGTGCTAGACACCACATTATCAAGTTCCTGTTGCTTCTCAGCAAAATGCATTGAACAGGGTTCCTACACCTTGGAGGCCCCAGTTTTCAAGGCCTTTTCAAGGTAATAATTCCTGTTTTCAAGGTATACACTTTTTATGTAATAAAGGAATACAGAAAATTTTCTGAGTTTTCTTATCTTTTTTCACAACCAGTATCCAAAGATACATAGACTTTTACTAATGTCTTGCCGAGACATTATTGTTCATACTTAACACTGTCATGCATTGACGATACGCTGCCTATTAAATGTCAAATTCTCTTAGACACAACAGAAGTAACAGCGACTCCAAACAAATGATCAGCTGTTCTATCAATTACAGTGCCGTGATCGCCCCCCACGCAACTGGGGGATTTTTAACCTAGGCCTCAATGGAGCGTACGTAACAGGTTTTTCCTAAAAAATTTCTCTCACACTTGAGATAAATTTCTACAACTTGGCGAAGTAAAAGATGGTACATCCGTTCAAATTATGTGTTAAAATCAGAGCTGAACTAGCCTTTTTCGAAGTTTTTTTCCATTTACTTCTGTGTTAAAATTAGGCTTTAAAGAGGGAGGAAAATCTCCCAGTGATGTCATTGTATCATAGAGAATATGAGACTTATGTTAAAGATGTGTGATAGTCTGATGTTTCTGTTGCATTAAAATGTACGCGATGTCTTGTGGATAGCCTATTTATTCACACACCATCACCCATGTGGCGTTCTCTGAGCCTTGCACTCCGTAATTGGGCTACTGGTTCTCGTGATCCGTCTTAAATTTTCCATACCGCTTGTTTTTTTTGCCATGCATGTGGGAAGTCAAGGCTGACTCTCCCATTTTGCCGGCGTCAATATCTTTCTTACACACACCACACACAGCTTTGCATTTATCTGCATGCTGGCAAAGCCAGTCCTTATACTTGCCATCCTTTAGCCAATTTGTATTGAAAAGGCACACCATTTCCACAATTTCTATTATGATGTTCAATGTCAAAAACGAAACAATTGTCAAAATCCACCAAAAACCACTTCGTTCTGCTGGACCTGAAAAAAATTCATTCGGCATGAAAACTCAATGGAAATCTCAGGGTTCGCGATGTAGCGGGCCCACGTGATCAGGTGACATTATACATATTCATTGCGCAGATGCAGTGACCGAGATTCATACAGTCGGGAACCCTCCGCTCACTTACGAGAGCATACATCAAGTGAGGTTTCTGATTTCCAAGGAGAACCTGTATACCATGGATAGTCTCCCTTCACACAGTGTGACAACCATTTGAGAAAATAATCTTACGGTCATAATCGGGGCTTATTTTTGCTAACGGATGACAAAGGACGATACAACATTCATTCACAACTCTCAACTTTACAGAATTGACAACAACATGCTAAGAATTCCCGTTTTCAAGGCCTTTTCAAGGTACATGGCACGATTTCCCATTTTTCAAGGCATTTCAAGGCCTTGAATTTTAAATTGTCATTTTCAAGGTAATTCAAGATTTTCAAGATAGTGTGCGAACCATTATTGAAGTAACAGGAACCTGTACCCACCCAACCTGCAAGTATTGGAACCATGGATTGGTGTTTAGAGGAAGGACGTTTACCCAGGTTTCGGTATTACCAGGTTTCACTGTACACGTAACAAGCCTCGCAATTGGTTAACCTATTCATCTGACATCTCGTTCCAGATTACATGACAGAGGTTTAATGAGGCGCTCTCACTGAGATTGAGGTCCAAACGAACTGGCCACCTATAAAATACACACCTTCTGAAAGATCATTTGAGCCACCCTGAACACACTCGACCTTCTCCAGCTCAAACATACTAAAGAGTTCCGCCAAGAGCACCAGAAAGTTTTCTCGCATGGACTGATGCGAGTACAGCAGATCTACGTAAACTAGATGGAAACATTTCCTGGGTAGGTGGCGCTCACAGAACATCCTGACAAGACGTAAATTATAGAGGGAATCAGCAATGCCCAGGTTTGACTTGAGACAAATATCTGAAAACAGAAAGCAGCAAAGTCAAGGGATTATTTCATTTTCAGGGTACAAAATATACATTTACTCTGGCGAACAATGTAAAAGATGGGATTTTTCGCAGCTCAGATGTCAACATTATGTAGTATAATTTTTGCTATCTTATATTGCCAACAGCTACATATGAATGAGTGCCACTTTATTTTCACATACGTTTAAATCAAAATTCTCGCTCGCAAAAAATGTGAAAATGAATGCATCTGAAATCAGGGTTTTACATTAGCCATCAGCTAATATTATCCATGGTTGCTTCTGGACTTCCCCTAATTTTGTATTACAGGTTCAAGTACAGTACTTTAGCTATATTCGAGACTTGAGAGCACTGTTTGAAAACATCACTGTTCTCGGACTCCCAGAATACCTTGTTAATATGTTGTTTTTTTTTACCTCCATGTATAAAAGAGTTACAATCTCATAAACAGCAGAAATAGTACTGGTATGGACAACTGTTTATCGAGGGACTTACCATTTAACTTGAGAAGATGGGGGCAGTAGAAGCTAATAGTAGCAGCTAACGAGCACCCATCACCAATATCTTTAACAAGGTCTTCTAGCGGACTGATGTGGGGCAACTCTTTCGGGCTTAGTTGCTTTCTTGTTATCCGAACCTGAATAAAAACAAAAAACAGGAAAAATGCCTTTAACATCAAATTTTGCTGGCGATTTGAAAATGTATCCAAAACACACTTTGCTTCAAACAAATAATAAATCAACATAAACTGGTTTAATCCTTCACAAAATATCGAAGAAGTAGGTCATTGTCGGCCATCTTGTAACCCATTTTTTTCTGAAATCCACTATGTTTTGCTAAGAGGGTCATCCGCGTATCTGATCACGACACTGATGGTTGTTGGTCACAGCTCGCTATAGTTTGTTTCAGATAGTCGGAGATAACCTTCCGTGTGTACCTAAATGTCCCGACGGCAGGTTTGTGGAACTGACTGTGAGCTCAGTCAATTAAGAGGGGGTGGGACTTTTAAGTCCCGTCGGTAAACAAAGGGTTAACATCAAATTTTGCTGGCGATTTGAAAATGTATCCAAAACACACTTTGCTTCAAACAAATAATAAATCAACATAAACTGGTTTAATCCTTCACAAAATATCGAAGAAGTAGGTCATTGTCGGCCATCTTGTAACCCATCACCATAACTAAACCTCTTTAAAATATATCGCATTAACTACAATTTGACCTTGATAGAATAGGTCACGGTTGGTCAACTTGAATAAGTTTCTAGTCAAACAATAGTTGCATATAACGCATGAATTTAGAAATCCTAGATGTAATCCTTCAAAAGATTTCACCAATACTAGAATTTGACCTTGACGAAATAGGTCAAGGTCAGTCTTCGTCAATAGGCTTTTGACCCATCACCAGTTTCCTTTGCTATATGAATTTGGAAGACTGACAGTAATCCTTCAAGAGATATTGTGTCAACAAGCAAGATGGAGAGAGAGAGACAGACAGACGCACCATGCAGACAATACCCTATGGCCAAAATTGGAAGAGGGGTAATAATTAATAGGCTTTTTCTTTGCCGTCAAAATTCACATCTCTGTACTGTAATTGTACCCCTTGACTCCAGTAACTTGTTCGAAGAAAAGCTGCTGACCATTTAATTAAATGGAAATCCTCTCATCAATCGTGCTGCAAAAAAAACCTTTTACCTCATGCCGAATTCTTTTCTAAACTAGTAGACTCTTCTACAGTGCTACATGGTATGCATGACAGTAATACACAAGCACTGTCAACGAGCCTAGTTGTGATCAATAGAACTTGAATCAGAGATTTTTTTTTGTATTACACCATTGTTTATTGAGCTGTATCGTTTACAACGACAACAAGCACCTCAACAAAGTTTTGCAGATGTAGATTTTGAGACTCTGACACTATATTCAATATGAAACAACTTATATTTGTGACATTCATTTCAGAGGTTTCATCTAGTTCAGAGGTATTACTCAGGGCTATTATACTTATACTCTCAAACACCACTAGGACTTTGAAATGAAGTACCTTTTCAGTTGTCTTCCCTTCCAGCAATTTTTGTTTCTCCCAAGTAAATAAACATCTGGAGCCATACTTTAGCCCACCTGGCAACAGTGCTCAAGATTTTTTGGTATGTTCTACCGGAACACCAGATATTTCAGAGGTATTACTTAGGGCTAGTATACCAACCACAAGGATATCGAAATGGAATACCTTCTGAGTTGTCTCCCCTTCCAGTAACTGCTGTTGATGTTCTCTCCTTTCCTTCTCTAGCCTGTGTAGAATCGTAACGCAGACTTTGTTCAGCCAGAAGAGTACAGCCTCTTCAACAGTTGATGGTAACTCACTTGATGCATTGAAACTGGCAAATTGTCTAAAACAAAGATCAGGTAAGATTCGTGTAACTTTATACCAGACCACAACTTTTTATTGGACCACTTCAGGAACTGTTCTTTCGGATCATTACAGAACTTTCTCCAGCTCCAAATATCAATAATTCTGAACCACATGGGAGTCTTATATCATCACTACATAGACTAGTTTTTTTTTTTTTGATGAGAGTCCCCTATTGAAATAGGAGACTAATTAGGGAATCATGACCTGTAAACACTGTAGAACTTGCTGCCACTTTAGCGCATGTCGAAATCTTGCTATGAAATGAGTACCGCAACTGATTGTATCGTACACGTGAACAGTGTGACCAATGCACCTTCGTGCCAAAAATCAAGGTTCTAATGTCAACGGTTCTCCTTATTTTGCCGACGAAAGGATTCAGATGGACTGACTGACTGACTCATTACCAGACAATTTGCAAATGGTACGGTAGCCTACTTCGTAGGAACATGTATGTATGTAATTAACTAGGGAGTCTGAAGCAAATTATTCTTATGGTGGAACTTTTCTGGTTCAATTGTCCACTATACAAAATATATTCTAGCACTAACCTGACAGCTTGTACCACCCGAGATATGGTGACTAGTTCACTCGTATATGCCGTCATCAGCGCATTGATCAGGGCAAGGTGGGCATTCTGAAACAACAACAACATTCAAACAGAATGAATATACACAGGGCATGCAGGTAACCAAATAAAATTGTCTCTCTAAAAATCAGAGCGCAGTATAAAACCTGGCACATACCAGTCTCACTTCCCAGAGCCTGCCACATGTGCAAATCAACTGGCTAAATCAGATCAATGTTTGACTATTATGGTACGACAATGACAGCGATTGGTGGGCGGCAAGTGAACGAGCCAATGAAACACTCGACAGATCAGCGAACGTATACTTGATAGAGCCCAGTTTTCGACAGCAGTGTGTGTTGACGATCTGCGAACGGGGCTCAATCATTAGTTTTCAAATGGTGACATTTAATTTTACGTTCAATTCTACGTGAATACTTTCCGATTCGCCTGAATGCCCTATCAGGCGAATCTTCACGCGACTGGATTCGCGTCAAAATTCTGGCCCTGGTGACTTCATCTGTAAATCAACGAAACAAATCTGAAAAACTTATAAATTATATTATTCAAGGAAAAAACAGCAACTTCTGGATCCGTAAATTTGAGGGACAATGACTGAAATAGCCAATTCACTGAAGATTCACGGCAAGGCTTATTTTTGCACGGGAATATGGGAATTCAAGTCCTGTAAACTTCCTGCAAATTAAAATCGGAGGAATTCAACTGGTTTCCAATAATTCAACTTTAGGCGAAATGTATATGATTCATAAATTCAGATTTCTGTAGGTCCTGGAATATACGAGATCATCATTACAAATCTGGGGTAGCTGGGCATAAACACATGGGGAGATCACAAAAGGTCACTTGTACCAAATACCACATTCTGCCCAGGATGAAATCTCAGAAAAAGTAATTTTTCAGTGCTTTTTGAGCAATATATTTTGCCAATTCTATATACAGTAATATAGCTACACAAAACATTCACTTTTTTCCAACTCTCGTCTCACCTCTCGAATTTCAAAAACTTAATTTGATACGAAAAGGAAGTTTGTGAAAAGCAGTTCAGACGTTGCGCAATTACAATTAACGGCAGTGGATTACATTGCTTTCATAGGAGCGCCCATCTAATCAATTCATTTGAATGATGGGTTCAGTCATTAGCTTTGATAACAAGAAAACTGTCCTGAATCTGAAAACATGTATCTCCATATAAACAGTACAAAAATTACTGTCACAAAGCAAAAATCTCTATACCTCCATGTGGTTAGCAGACGACTTCCAATCTAGTATTAAAAGGGGGAGATAACTTAGTCTTACCACTCTAAATGGAGCCGTTTGCACTAAGACAGTTGCTGTGACAGCCACTTCTTCAGTCTCCATGACATAGATACCTTTCCTGGACAACACTTGGATGATACTCCAATGACCTGCAGGGAGAACAGATAATGGAAAAGCTGATGTGATGTCTAATAGATGTATGTACATAATCTGTGAACGGTAACTGTAAATATGTCAAGGATTTCTCAACCATGCCCATCAAACAATAACAGGTACACGTATTGCCATTTTTTCTATTTTGATGGGAAGGGTGAGTAAGTGAATAAGTGATCTAACGTCGCTTTCTTTTAACAACATTTCACTCATATCGCAACATTTGGGTCATATTTCTTTTAACACCTGTGACCTACAGGTGAGGTTCTATTCTTTTACACTGTGAAACTCCATGATGCCCCAGTTACATGTGGTCACCTCTAGCTTACAACTCTTTGAGAGCTGATGAGGTCACTAATTCTTTCCAGGACTTGTGGTGTGCACAGCGACACTCTAAATTAATTATCCTATGACCTGCGGTGTGCACAATGACACCCAGCTCAATCCCATGACCTGGGGGGGGGGTGTGTGCACGACAACACTCCAGATCTATCCCATAACCTGGGCTGTACACAACGACACACCAGCTCAATCCCATGACCTGAGGTGTGCACAATGACACCCCAACTCAAACCCATGACCTGGGGTACAGAATGACACCTCAGCTCAATTCCATAACCTGGGGTGTGCACAATGACGCCCCAGCTCAATCTCATGAGCTGGGGGATGCACGACGACACCCCAGATCAACCCCATGACCTGGGGTGTACACAATGACACCCTAGCTCAATCCCATGGCCTGGGTGTGCACAACGACAACCAGCTCAATCCCATGACCTGGGGTGTGCACAACGACACTCCAGCTCAATCCCATGACCTGGGGTGTACACAATGGCACTCCTGCTCAATCTCATGAGCTGGGGGATGCACGACGACACCCCAGATCAACCCCATGACCTGGGGTGTACACAATGACACCACCGGTCAATCCCCATGACCTGGATATTGCTGACAACCAGCTCAATCCCATGACCTGGGGTGTGCACAACGACACCCAGCTCAACCCCATGATCTGGGGTGTGCACAACGACACTGCAGCTAAATCCCATACCTGGGGTGTGCACAATGACACTCCAGCTCATGTGCACAATGACCCTCCTGCTCAATCCCATGACCTGGAGTGTGCCCAATGACACTCCTGCTCAATCCCATGATCTGGAGTGTGCCCAATGATACTCCTGCTAAATCCCATGACCTGGGGTGTGCACAATGACACTCCAGCTCAATCCTATGACCTGGGGTGTGCACAATGACACTCCAGCTCAACCCCATGACCTGGGGTGTGCACAATGACACTCCAGCTCATGTGCACAATGACACTCCTGCTCAATCCCATGACCTGGAGTGTGCCCAATGACACTCCTGCTCAATCCCATGATCTGGAGTGTGCCCAATGATACTCCTGCTAAATCCCATGACCTGGGGTGTGCACAATGACACTCCAGCTCAATCCTATGACCTGGGGTGTGCACAACGACACCCAGCTCAATCCTATGACCTAGGGTGTGCACAATGACACCCCAGATCAATCTCATGACCTGGGGTGTGCATAATGACACCCCAGATCAATCCCCGGAAGCCCCACAGGGCTTGACAGGAAGAATGTTAAGGAGTTTCCTTACGTTTCATTTACTGGGAGTTCCCCAATATATCCCACCAAGCTGACACTTGTAGACAAATGAGCATTAACATCAACTGAGAATGAATAACGAACTTGAAGGAGATGGTACGATACGGTAGCATTTTGCCCTATACGTGGTGCGTTTGAAATATAATAAAAAATTAAATGTCCTAAAAATAATAGTTTCTTAAAGTACCGGCAAGAGAAAATATATGTACACAATACAATTAAAAGCCGTAAGCAGCATGTGCTATTTCGAGTCATTCAAACACATTTAGACAAGTAGGACTCCTTGGAACAAACCGTTTAACCTCGTTCATTGTATCTCTGCTGCTGGAAAATCTTTTATGGTCCAAGGGATCCTTCATGTCTAAATGTGTGCTTAAATCACTTGCTTAGACCCTTTTTTCACGAAATAGCACATGCTGCAGTTTTCAATTTCATGTTATAACTATAATCATAGCTCCATCGAGCTCAGGCTAGAACTTCCACCAACTGTGTACATACATTTTCTCTTGCCATTAGATTAAATAAATAATAATTATTTTTAGAACATTTTATTCTTTCGATTTCAACTGCACAACGTAAGGCCAAAATGCCACCTTATCGTACATGTACCATCTCCTTTCAGCTATCTATGTTACCTTGCCATTGTGAGGAGGTATCATGGAAGAGTTGACAGCAGGCCTGACAATACACTTCACTGGTCACCATCAGGTTCACTAGTCGGGGTAGGATGTGTAATGTGCCCTGCAAATAGTCATGACAAAATATATGTAAGTAACATATTAATTATTTATTCTAAAGATTATTGCCTGAATCACAATAAACTTCCAATCTTGATAAACTGATATCCTATCAATGCTCTCCAATCGTATATGTCACTATGTACAATGTAGGAATTGCAATTGAATTTGGTGTTCAGAGCGCCCAGGTCAAGAATATTTAATAGTCTTATGATATCACGGTCACATTTTAACTACTTTACTTGTAGTCGGGGAGGGAGGATATGGTCATCATCTCGGCTCTAACCCAAGATTTACGCCAAGGACCAGTTGATAATTTACCCCGCATTACATGTATGTTGCCAAACTGGTTGGAGGGCGGCAACATCAGAAGTTACCCCTTCAGCGTAGCGTGTGATTCGGCTGAACCAACCAGAAAGCACCTACCATTATGTTCCCTTCAAAGCACTATGAAGGGCTCTCTGGATTGGTTGACACTCGCGTTACTGCAAGCCAGTTAGATCCTGCAAGCGACATATCCAGATGGGGGAGCAGATAGGATTTAATTTTAATTAGATTGCACGAACTTCAGAAAGGATAGTGTTAGCAGGCTCCTACACACATTTTTTCCATTTCAATGTTTACACCACAAGAAATAGAATTCATTTTCTTCTACATGTACCTGTTTGTAGATTTGTCTGTGCTTACATACAGGGGTCGAAATATTCAAAATAATTTACCTGTCACACGAGACAGGTGACCAAAAAGTTTACCTGTCACCTTTAAGAATTACCTGAACATGCAATCGTTGAAATTGTCATATACATGTAACTCGAGATTAATGACAAAGTTAGATGTTGCAAGACACTAATAAATTAATAACACCTTGTTTACTTGCACTTATTAGCAGGTGTTTTGAATGAATTTTGTTGAAGATATATTTTGAACACCAAAACAAAATTATTGGCTACCTGTCAATCGGGACAGGTACTTTATTTCTCTACCTCTCTCTTTAAAAAATTACCTGTCAGAGACAGGTAGACCGGTGTAAATTTCGACCCCTGACATATGGGCATACATGTACATATATCAAACCAATACACTGGTGCCTCGTAACAAAAAAATAATAATTTCAGGTTCTAGATATCCGACAGCTTGTTATTCGAGTAAAGGCATCAATCCAAAGCACAGGCCCGCAAAACAATAGTTTTGGGTGGTGTGAGCGGTGGTATTAGGCAGAAGTGTCGAAATATGGGGTCTCTATATACAACCCCATGCTTTATATAAATCCACATCAAGGTGTGAAACGCACGTTGGTTGAATCGAGAAATAAACGGTTTACCGCCAAACAAAATACATCGGCATATTCTACAAGTATCACTTTATATATTCCCGTCGTCAAATTAGTAAATTTGTGCAATTTTTTGCCTTTGCCGGGTGATTCAAAATCCAACGTATCTGTCCATCTATCTAGGAACAGTGAGATTATGGCAGGCTTCGTTATCAACTCTGATTGGTCAGTCGCGACACGCCTACGGCAAGAGAGGTCAAACACTGATCAGCTGTCGCGACTGACCAATCAGAATTGAGAACGAAGCCCACCATAATCTCACTGTTTCTAGATGGATGGACAGTTACGTTGGATTTTGAATCGCCCGGCAAAGGTAAAAAGTTACACAAATTTACTAATTTGACGACGGGAATATATAAAGTGATACTTGTAGAATATGTTAAGGTATTTTATTTGGCGGTATACGGTTTATTTCTCGATTCACACAAAGTGCGTTTCACACCTTGATGTGGATTTATATAAAGCATGGGGTTATATATAGAGACTCCATAATTCGACACTTCACCCTAATACCACCGCCCACACCCCCCAAAACTCTTGTTTTACGGGCCTGTGATCCAAAGCTGGCATGCAACGGTCATTAATCAATCACAGCATAGACAGTGAACTTGAACATGTCTATAAACTTCCCTCTACTATAGTTACAACTTACAATGCATCATGCTTATATCAATGTAATTTTATTGTCACGCAAACTATTAGATTTTCTCGACAAGCCGTTTACCTCCCCTGTTTCATAGAAGAGTTCCTCCAGTCCATCAGGTATGTCATCGTCATACGCCTTGTGAAGTAGCCATAACAGGGAAGCACGTAACTTGGCCTGAAATGTATGAAAGGAATAGAATTTTGAGTTGGGATATTTAGGTCAGAGAAAGGCAAATGTAAATGCCTGATATATGACATGCCAGGCCATCCATTCTAGAAATCACACCAGACTGATTGGATAGGCCTGATATCAGCTATTTATGGGGCTGATTACAATTGAAAGTACATTCAATTATCAGCACTTACTTTTTCCCAGGCTGATAAGTAGGCCTTGTAAAAAGTAATCACGGGGGCCTTTCACAAGGCCCAGAGGCTGATCAGTCCCGATATTGTGTAAGGTCATCTTCGTAAGTCCAGATAAATCCTAAAGCCTCGTAGAGGGTTTACCTGGACATTTTTGGGGATTCGAATGAGTTCTTGAGTGAATGCCTCTATTATACATTTCATCCCCCGCGCTTGTTTTGGATTATCATGTCAGTATCCCAAGCCTGCGGTTTTGCTTTGACTTTAGATGTCCATTTCAGCTTCACATCAAAGCAGTTTGGCCCGCGAGTAAATTCAAACCTGTCACATCTCATACCTCCCAGAGGATTGGCCTAATCAACTAGCTTAGCACGTTCATGATTGGGTTGATTTAGAGGCAGGGATTCCGCCCGAAAGAAAAATCCGGGTCCGCAACTTACGAGGGAGCGAAGCGACCAAATCTGAGGGAGCGTAGCGACCGAAGGGGGGAAAGTCCGAGAGGGGGGTTTCCCCCCTTGCGGCGGCAAAAGATTTTTGATAATTGCCGTTTAAATTGATGGCCTGAGAGAGCGTCTAGAGATGGATTTTATTATAAATATTAACAACAGGAGCGTCTGTTTAAAGTCAATTTACACTCTTTGCTACGTATGTATTAGCGCGATAATTTGAACTTGGAAGCAGAAATCTTCCTGGACGGTCGCTAACCGAGCCGATACGCGGATGTGGTGGAGAGCACATGGAACAGATTTTGATAGTGAGAGCTGAAAAACATCATGGCAAACAAAATTATGCCCTCAGATGATCTAATAATATACCCGAATGGTGACAGTTGTTAACTTGACCTTCCAGAGCTTGTACTTGCAGTTCCGTGGCCTGCGCTGGAAGAGCACTAAACACAAGAAATCTGGCTGGATGGACAGACTGTAGTCGCAGACTGTTAGCTGGAAATGGAGTGCTATCATACCTCGGGAAGCGGGAAATTTTCCACGTGCTTCAGAGAACCGTCAGGTCATTGTCCTAATTCCAGCAATTGCCGTCTTTTCAAATGTGAATTTCCACATGTGTTTTCATTGATATTCACGAAGGGAAGACTTGGAGGGATATAAAGTAACATTTTAAACCTTTAGCTACCATTTTACTTCTTAACAAGCGGACCAAAAGGGGAATTTTTATTTCATTCAGTGGGGGGAATGGGTCCGTTGACGGACCCAAATAGACCCTAGCGGAATCCCTGAGAGGAAACAGCTTGATCTATTCATATCCAGAAGTTGAACAATGGCTCGTAAGGATGATGTAAGGAGTGCATACGCTTGAACATTAATTGTAAACCCTCTCAGCAATTCAATTACAGCTAGGAAGTGAAATTTTCAACCAATCAGGAGGTGATCTAATTTATTGGAGTAGGAAGTTAACAAAGTGGTCAGAAATCGTGTACATGCACATGATAGTAGGGAGTGAGCGAGCAGTAGGGTTTAACGTCGTTTTCAACCTTGTTTCAGTTTCACGACGGTGTCTACATGTGCCAGAACACGAGAGTGCTCACAGTTCCTATTACCCTGGACACTGATCAGCCCAGCCAGTACAGCACCCGGTCACCTATCCAAGACATTTTCAGGATTGTAGAGGGTGATCAAATTTCTTAGAACGACTGATTGAATTTTATCAATAAAATTGGGAATGATTGAATTTCAAGAGTGATTGAATTTTAATAGGGTGATTGAATTTTAATAGAGTGATTAAATTTTAATAGGGTGATTGAATTTCAAGAGTGATTGAATTTTAATAGGGTGATTGAATTTTAATAGGGTGATTGAATTTTAATAGAGTGATTAAAGTGATTGAATTTCAAGAGTGATTGAATTTTAATAGGGTGATTGAATTTTAATAGGGTGATTGAATCTTAATAGCATGATTGAATTATAAAAGGGTTTGCCATATTGTACAAATCTACATGTAATTGGGTATAGCCTGTACAACAGTTAAGGGGTCAGTCACATCTTCATACAGGATGTGTGACCAATAAAACTACAATGTGGGTCTACAATATTTATCTGGAGCAACTTGTCAAATATTTGAAGCATGAAATCCAGTATACAATAATACTGACAGGGACAGACATTTACACATTGGTTTAGTTTTAACCACATGGTTTCTCCCAGTCCCAGCTGAAGTGAATTAGCTCTGAACAGTTAGTGAGAACTACCTCTCTAAAAATGGAGGTAAAAAAGGACTTATGCTTAACACATGTGCGTGCAGCTATTGATTAATCCATGATCCAGGTCACAAACCTTCATTGAAGTTTCTGGTTGTAAGATTAAAATATCAGGACTTCCTGTGAACATTGATTGCTTGGTCATTATACCGGATTGGGCCAGAAATGGTCTGTGACATGTTTCAAACTGTTTCTATAATATTTGACGCTCAGATATATCACATGAGCAGTGTGACTAACGTCACAGGACCTACGAAGTAGAGTAGGCATTAGGACTCGAACGCGAACTCAACCCTTGGAAATCCCCACCCCCAGTTGAAATCCTGCCTATATTAAGATGGGCACCGCCCAAGACAGAATCGCCAGTGATTTTCATCAAAAATCACCAGGAATTTTCATCAAAAGTAGGTCAGCTCAGAACTTGTTGGTAACAGTCTTCTAATGCGCCTTCATTTTAACTAAATGAAACAGATTGAATAATAAAGGTTCAGTAGATTTCAAGCTTTACGTGTGAAAATACATTTACATCTCTTTAATGGTTTTCAGTGCCCTTGTCCAGGATCAAAACAACGTTTTGAATCGCATTATTTTCCCAACAATACAACATATTTTTATATATAGTACTATAGTAGAAAGTTTGCATTTATGTAGTTTACGGTAGTTCAACTAGAGACCAACACCTTCTCTGCACAAGATAATAATGATTCTATGTCATTCTCCTGAGCATAACCGGTACAAAGACGAATAAATAGCATTTCTACATCACGTTGTTATCTTGATATATGAGACAACACATTTTGGGTATCGGCAATCTGATGAATGTACTATTCCGGTTTTTTTGTTTCACATTATATTCTATGGCGGTTGATCGGTGATTTTCTTCATTGATAAACGTTAAACCACCTCAGCTTCGTTGTGTGAATCGGAATTGCATTGCTGTGACACACCAACACACTCCGTGGCAGTGATTCTGTAGGAATCAAAATGGATCAAGATTTGAACTGACAAGAAAAAATTAGACATATTTTGTTTACACATGTAATTTTTTGTTTAAATTTATACCCAAGTGTGATATATAGGCCTAGTCAATATTCAAGAGGTACAAAAAAACTCAAGTTATCATATTTCCACATCATGATCAAAGTTACTTTATCTAGTTAAATTCTATCAAAAGAAGACCCTTTAAACATGCCGTCATGGCTTTGTTTCGCCCTCAGTAAACTGTTATCATTGTCGCTCACACAGACTAATCTGAAGGATGATACCACATCTTTCTTTCTTCTGCTGGGTTATTGCACCACGTTGGTTGATGTAGGATATTTCACCATCAGTGGGTAATCTGACCTGAATTTGAAGCCTGCTGTGGTCAGTGATGAAATGGTTGGATGTGAAATAGGATACAAGTTAAAGGCCACAGTTTACATGTATCTATAACAATATACTGAATTGTGTGTATTAAGGCTGGCATAGCGGTGTAGATAAATGCACTAACAAATGATGGAAAATTAGCATTTCCTATTTCATATTACCCTGGACACTGATCAGCCCAGCAGTACAGCACGAGGTGTTGGGAGGAGAGTCCGAGAGAGCGGGGCATCCCCCCCCCCCCCTCTTCTCGGCATTAGGAGATTTTTTTAAATTAGCGTAGGGAATGGTGCTCTGTCAGAGCAGTTGAGAAGTAAATGTTTCAAGTCCCAAAATAAGACCGGAAACTGGAAAAGAAACACAAATTTGAAGTGAGAACGGTCAAGATCAGAGATTTGTTAGAATGCAAGAATCAAAAGAGAGCCATTCTCCATGGATATATTTATTTGGCATCAAGGTACCTCATCTGAAGAGAGTACATAATAATAATCAATGAACAATAAAGCACACACTAAAAAAATAAACAACTGGTTATAGGTTACTGAATTTAAAACACAACGATGATTTTATTATTGATCTCTTCAGTAATAACAGATAATAGGGTCATTGTTGTGTTTAAATTTAGTAATTTCTCTCATAAAATCCAGTAATTTTTTATTTCTTTTTGAGGTAGAACATTTTTTAACTAATGACTGAACCGAAGAAATTATGCAATGTTGTATAGGCTGGATATATAAAACGTGCAGTATAATATGCCTTCAACGGAATTCCAAGACCAGCAAATGAGTGAAAACGGATACCATCGGAATGTGTGTTTACATTACAGTGAGGCTAAACATAGATTACTTATGAATCTCCAGTTTAATACTAGATTCAAGTGTACTGTTCAACTTGCCATATTATAGATATCTCATAGTACATGTAGATCTAATAGACTGATTACGACGTACGAGCGAGCGCACACATGCATGTGTGCTTTTAATATAGATATAATTAAAATATTTTTTGGAAGCTGACGTTTTAGAACAAGAACAACGACCACCGAAAGCCAACAAATACCCTGATGCTTCTGTGAGAAGAAGTTTTTCAAAGTTGCTTGGCGCTTCTGACAATGATTTATAAAATACATGTACATGTAAAGTGATACTCGTGGCTCGGTAAAACTTCGCAGCAGACGAAATAACAACATCCATTCTCCGATAAAATGATTTTGCTTCCTTCATGCATCGTGGCATATACAGCTCGGGAAGCGTGGCGTGGACTATTAGGGAAAACATGGCGGAGCTACCTGGAAACGTATAATGCCGACATATTTTGGCAAGTACCATTAAAGTTACTGATATTTTCGAGAGCTGGGCGCATCATTTTTTTCTTTGCTTTAGTGCTGGGCGGCCGAAGTTAGTCCCAGGCGCTTAAAAGTCACAGTGAAGAATACAGCGAAGGGTTCCCGATGGGCATGACAGTGCACTCGAGTCATCAATAAATAATAAAAAATTAATTATAAATTAAATTTTCATCAGAATTCGATCAGCTCAGAACTTGCTGGTAACAATGCCCTAATGCACGTTCATGCCAAAAATCAAGGTTCTAATGTTAACGGTTCTCCTTATTCTGCCGACGAAAGGATTCGGATGGACTGACTCACTCACTCACTCACTCATTACCGGACAATTTGCGATCTGTAGCCTACTTCGTAGGAAAAACCACCCTTTCAAATTTTTATCGGAAAAAAATCTGGGCCAGTTTGATTGGCCACCTCCGAAATTTGCCATAATGCTTTCGAGCTGGAAGATCCTATTTCTGGCGGTCTTATCTCGGAAAAATGGTGGGGAATGTATTCTGAATTTTTTAGATGTTTGAGCGGAAAGGCCAGGTCACCTGGTGTGCTGGGTCATCGGCAATATAATTATCGCAAGATGTGCTCTGCCAATTACATGTAAAGTAAGGCGATTATTTACTACCTTCAACTCCGGGATAAATTTCAATGGGGTTATCCAGCTGATGGCTACATGTATGTAGTGCAAATCTTGTAACTGCTGGAACACCAGTGCCCTCTATGTCATTGAATGGAGATCGCCAGCCACACTAGGCAGTGCTAGAGCTCCATCAGGTATCGATGACGTGGTGTCATAAAACGAACATTTATAGCATCGTTACATTATGAGGTCGCCTTTGTGACGTCCAGAAATCAGTTTGGGCTGGCGAACCCCATTACAATACATGTACTTCCATTGATGAATATAGTCATATCCTGATACTGTATTCCAGTGAAACTGAATGCACTGGTGTTCCAACAGTTACAAGATTTGCTCCCCTTAGCCATCAGCTGGATAACCCCACTTATTGTCGTGACTGTTGAACAAAGATCAGACGTTATGGTGAAGAATAATGAACAGCAGGTCACCGTCCTAGAGATGCAAACTTTATTTTTGGGGATCCAAATCCCTACTGAACCCTAACTGGGTTACTATGGAAATGTCGCGTCACACACCTGTTTTTCCAGCTAAATAAATGTCTCTTTCTTAATTGATGAGGGAAGAAATTGCAGAATCTGTCCGATTTCAGCAACATTCAACAGAAAGTGAGGCCTGCTAAGCAATTACACACTGAAACATATTTGTATGTATGCTATTAAAATTTTCATATTTTGTTGTGCATATGGATGGATAGATGGATGTACTTGGGCACTCCATCAGGATTCAAATTTAACCAATGCCACCAAGTCCATTTCCTTGGATGCCCTGCCTACTGGTCTTGATGTCCGCTGCTGATTTTCAATTCCACCACATTGGCCTTGCCCTCAAATTCCCAAATTTGAAGCCTGCTCCATCGCATCACCATGGGCACTATAATCATGAGAACATACCTTGCAACCTGTTTCCCCCAACCCGCCCTACACATGATCCATCTTATCAGTGTCACTGTACGCACTTCGTATTCCCCACATTATTATTATTGAGTGAGTAGGATTTAACATTGTTTTCAACATTTTTCAGTCATATCACGACAGTGCCTACATGTGCCAGAACACGAGTGTCCACAATTCCTATTATCCTGGACACTGATCAGCCCAGCCAGAACAGCACCCGGTCACCCATCCAAGCACTGACTGAACTCAACGTTGTTTAAAGGTGAAATGCGAAGGTTTTCATATTTTCCTTTTTATATTCTTCATGGGCCATTTGAAGATGGAGATATCAGTCTACATGTAACTACTTGATTTGGATTTATTTGAAGTATTTTGTCTCCTGGTAGCTTTTAAAAAGTGCTTTGAAGTTGGGATCTCAAGCCTGGTCGATTTCAGAAAATTAACCCGCATTGCTTATCTGCCCTTGTTTGACGCTGGTTTGTGACGCCAGCTGGCCGGTCTTCATTCCTTGCAACGTTCAGTCTCCGGGCGACTGGTCTGATGTGACATCACAATCAAGGAAAGATAAGCGATGACATTCAGGGTTTTTTTTAGGCAGTTTTTCATCGTGGTATTCCCGATGAAAACGAATTTGAATTGAGTTTTTGCGATTTTTTCAAAATTGAGTTTTGAGCTAGAAATTGAGTTTTCTGGGTTTTTGGGGGAAGTGCGCACCGTAGGCGCGGAAGAAATTGAGTTTTCTTCATACAAGATTGAGTTTATGTAACACAGGGGCGAACAAAAATGTCCCGATCACGGGAAAGTTCTCGAGACCAAAAGTTACTTACTTACTTACAAGCTCAAGAAGCTTTCGCGGGGATTATTTTTCTTGTCGTTGACTACAGCGCCTCTACAATGTCGTAATATCACGACATTATAACGTTTTACGTTGATTTATCTTATCTCATGACAAGGGAGACAAATCGCTGTCGAGTACCGCCAGATACAATTTCAGCGCCTCAACACGTGGCAGACGATTGACAAACGTAAGCGAGAAAATCTCAAGAACACAAATGAAAAATATATTTGTCATACTTCTTTGATCTGTTGGAACTCTGAACGCGTATAATACCTGCCTCACGTCGAAGTGAAGTGCTTCGCCCTGTGTTTTGTAGTGCAAAACAAGCAACATGCAACCTCTGCTCTTGTTACGGTAAATTGAGAATTTATCGTTTAGACTTCAAAACTAACGAATAAATTATTGTAATACACGAATGCTTGGGAGGCATTTCTGTAAAATCGTTCACCATGCTTTATTTCTGCCGCGAAATTAACACATTATGATTACTCCTGTGACAGTGTCACTTGTTTTTCTGTCATAATGAAGTCAGTTTGAAAGTACTGACAAATAAATATAAAACGGCATATTGGAAGGTGAGAATAAATTTTATAAATTCAATGCACTTACAATGGAAAACGAACTTGGTTCCGTGGTGTGTCGTTTCAATTCATGCTACAAAATTCGCAGGGCTAAAACCAAAGAGGGGGCTGAGGGGAGATCATGAGATGTATGTGATCGCAGTGCTCCCATCACCATTCAATGGAGGTCGTTCAATGAAAACAATGACCTTGGCTTAAGGGGAATATAACACAGGAAGGAAGCAATCAGAGATTGCTCAATTGTATGCCCCCCCGTTCCACTTTAATCCGACACTGCCCTGCCATTGTTCTGCATTTCTTTATTGGTTGGTGGAGGCCTAATTTGGATAATTATAAAAATTCTGTCTCAGTCACTTTTTTGCCATGCCTCACATAATACATATTCCAAGTATTAAGCAACAAGTGATACTACGATGCTTCGATGCAAGATGGTCGCCAGGGCTTTCGCCAAATCCAGAAAATGTGACCTGGTTATGAGACCTACATTCATTGGGAGTATATTGTGGTGAAATTATGAAGCGATCAGTGAACTTTGAATTTTGCACCCAATTCACTGTTTTTGGGGCAATTTCATACTTCAGGACCTATGTTGTCTGCTTTGGAATGTAGAATAACATATAATATAGCCATTTTCCTGGTTCAAATCGGTTATGGACTGAGATCCAGCTTGGACAAATAAATATATCCCATTCACTTCGGTTTAAACAAAGGGCCATAACTCTTGAAAATACAACCGAAAACAGAGTAACTTCACGCTGCACACCTATGGGTCACTGACCACATGTCATGCAAATTTCATACTTGTTCATACAATATTAACCGAGATCCAGACTTACAAATCCCAATTCACCAAGATTTGAAGAAAAAAGGGCCATAACTCTTGAAAATATAGGCGAAATGTGGAGAAACTTCACGCTGTACAACTACAGGGCACTGACCATATATCCTGCAAATTTCACAATTGTCTATACAATATTAACCGAGATCCAGCCCGGACAAGTTCCAATTCACAAAGATTTGAAGAAAAAAGGGCCATAACTCTTGAAAATATATGCGAAATGCGGAGAAACTTCACGCTGCACAACTACAGGGCACTGACCACACATCCTGCAAATTTCATAATTGTCCATACAATATTAATCGAGATCCAGCCCGGACAAGTCCCAATTCATGGAGAATTCAGGAACAAAGGGCTATAACTCTTGAAAATATGAGCGAAACGTGAAGAAACTTTACGCTGCACAACTGTGGGTCACTAACCACATATCCTGCAAATTTCATACTTGTCCATACAATATTAACCAAGATACAGCCCGGACAAGTCCCATTCACAGAGATTTCAGAAAAAGGGCCATAACTCTTGAAAATTATACCGCAACTCGGAAAAAACTCTACGCTGCACAACTACGAGCCACTGGCCACATTCTATGCAAGTTTCAATCCTGTCCATCAAATATTAACCGAGATATTGCCCGGACAAGATATTCGGACGGACAGACGGACGGACAAAGCTATCGCTATATGCCCCCCCTCTAGTTAGAGGGGGGGCATAATAAAAAAAAACAAAGATACATGTAAAACAAGAGCAAGTTGTTTTCTCAGCAAATATGGTGCATTCATGTCTTGTAACAATTTGTTTTTTACCTGCCTCCACCAAGCATGACAGTTTCAATACTTGTGCCAATTTAATACAAGAATTTTTTACATTCTACGATTAAAACAAAATAAAAATTGAGTTTTATAATTTTTTAGATGAAAAAGGCAAAAAAATTGAGTTTTATCATTTTTTTGATGAAAAAGGCAAAAAAATTGAGTTTTAGTGACATTGATATGCGCACATGGCGCGCAAAAAAAATTAAGTTTTCCTATATTTGAAATTGAGTAGATGAAAAATTTTTGCCTAAAAAAACCCCTGGACGTTTTGCAAATATGAATTCAGTTGGGATACGGGTACATGCACCAACGTTTGAAAATATTCTAGCAAACAAGGTAATTCAAATTAATCCAAGTCAAGTAGATACACTGGTATAACTATCATTATTCAACCTATATTAAATGTAGAATGGAGAATTCCAAAAACCTTTGTATTTCACCTTTAACTTCGGTAATCTAACGAGAACCGGTGTGCCCAATGTGATACGCCGTACCTAAACATCTACCCTATTCATTCTCATCAACACACCTCTATACCCCAAAGTTCCTTTCCCATAATCGCAGAAATATCACCTATCATGCATGTATTTCTCCAGATTCTCCACTGGTTTGAAATTACTAACACAAACAGCACATGTAAATATTCATATATTGTAGTAGTCATAGCAGTATACTTATATATTCACATGTGTTCTTAATAACCTATTTCTTCTTAGACACACCTATACTGGTATCCTCAGACATTAATACTGACAAGCACATGAAGTGATGTAATTAAGTTATGATTTCTCCAGTTTTAATGTCAGGAAATCATTTACTTGAGCTGATATGTTTTACAGTTACTGGTGTGTACCTGGTCATACAGGGGTAATAAGTTAGTCAGAGGGGGGAGCTAATAATAGGGTAGTGGCTGGTGTGTTTGGATACACTCACCACTCCTGACCTCACTGAGAGTTAATAATATAGCCTCTCTCTGGACTGTGTCTACATACATGCAACAACCTGTAACCAGTCATATTGTAAACACAATGTTCTCCCATCCCCCATTAATACAGGTCTGTTAACACATGTACTATGTACACTCCATACCAGCCCCTGCATTCAGATCAGGTCAATACTGTCAGCCCTCGAAATTAGCGGCGGCATTCGGCAATGCCGTCGCAAAAGCTGCCGTAGCCTGGCTTCACGGCGGCAAATTGACGACGGCAACTTTTTATCATTAGAAATTACGTGATGTGGATAAAATCGGTCTGTAAATCTCAAAGATCTTCCTAACCTAATTTACAATTGTTATAGAATTGTTCATTATCAAGTTCATTTGATAAATAATCAATGCTCACATGTGCTGATGTGGGCATCGAAAGATAATCACCCTTGAAAATAGTTTTAACAGTCCCATCGAATAATAGTAGTTGATTGCAATCTTATTTTGGTTGTGAGAACCCGACAAACTAGACCAGCGTAAGAATAAACCGTCAGAAAAAGTTCCAGTCGTGCACATGTGCAAATGTCAAGACCACGGCTGAGTCGAGTGACATAATGCGGGTTATGTTGTTTTAATTACCCGTTCATGGAATTAATTAGTTGACTGACACACCCAGATGTTAAACTGTTAAACATTAACACTAAAGTTTAATTCAATGATTTTATTCAGTAAAATCATGAAATCAACCTTGAAGTACATGTATTGTTTCTTTGAAACTGTTTGGAACGAATGTTAAAAATGCCGCCGCCGTGCCGTCGTCAACTAAGTTGGTGCCGTCGCAAAATTTTGCTAATTTCAAGGGCTGTACTGTTATTACTAGAAACAAAGTGTTTGAAGTATTGTGTGAGTATTAAAGTAGGAGTTAACGTCGTTTTCAACTGTTTCAGTCATATCACGACAGTGCCTACATACATGTAAGTGTCAGGACACGAGATCGCCCACAGTTCCTATTATCCTGGACATGGATCAGCCCAGCCAGTACAGCAACAGCCAATGAACAGACGGCATTATAGCGTGCTTCGCTGGGTTCACAGACAAACCAACTTTAGAGTGGGAATATGCTGCAGAATAGTCTCTTTGATGTGCTTGCTGAAATGGCACATCTATAGGCGTCTCTCCAGTCAAAACAATGACAGCTACTTACAACTTGAGTTCACGGGGAATGAAATATACGACACATTGCTGGCTTCTAATTTTTTCAAATATGGTCATATTCAGGATGATGCATCCTCCATCCACATCATGAGTGAGTAGGATTTAACGTCGTTTTCAACATTGTTTCAGTCATATCATGACGGTCCCTACATGTGCCAGAACACGAGAGTGCTCACAGTTCCTATTATTCTGGACACTGATCAGCCCAGCCAGTACAGCACCTGCATGGTCACCCATCCAAGTATTGACTGAGCTCAACGCTGCTTAACTTCGGTTCCACACCATGAACACACACTGGTACATGTATGTACATTTGAAAATAAAGTCTGTCCAGTTTCCTCAGGCACCCAAGATGTACTTTGAAGCTTGTCAAAAATCAACAGTTAACTCTGCATCAATTTTATTTTTTGCAGCATGAATAACAAACTGAGCTCTACAAAATGACCACCATGACTCTGTGATACTGAAAATATATCATGCTTGCAATAACTTTTTAATTCACTCCATATAAAACTCCTGTACTGTTGTTGGAGTCCTCATAATGGGGGTTAAATTACATTGGGAGATGTCATAATGTATTCATGTTCACTGGCACAAAGGTCAGTTGAGTTTGTTATACATGCTGCGAAGAAGAAAGTTGATGTAGGGTTAACTAACCTGTTCTGTCAAATGCGGTAATTCTGTTATGTACAATCAGTGGTCGAAATTTGAATTTTTTTTCCTTAGCCATTTGTTGGCTACCAGACATAACAAATTCACTCGCCGAAGGTTGAGCTATTTAGTGATCATGCAATTGCCTGAGCTGTTCTATTTCACTATGTTGGTCATTCATTATTAACCCTAGTCCTGTCGGCCAGTTATACACTGGTCGAAGTGCGAGTGCCAGCTAGGGAGTCCAGCAGAGCTGAACTGTTCAAAATGGGCTCAAAAACGGCGACTATCTGGTCCTTGGAATTGATAAATAAATTGAAATAATGGATGGTATTTGATGCACGATACATCAATTTGAAACCCTGAACATACACTCAGAACACCGTAATTCGGCAAAAATAGTGTACCGTAAAAGCAAGGAATTTTATCATGTTTCATGTTCAGAGTATTACCGATGAATGGTGTGTTTTGCTTCATCTAGATTTAATAACTCGTCTAAATTCTTACAGATGTCACAGTATGTATTCCTGGTGACTCGTATCATAACGATTATTGAATATTTATTGAACATTCCAAGTAAATCGGTAAAAATCATTTTGTTTACGCCACAAGTGGCTTCTCTCAGCGAAACCAAGCGCGATGCTCGCTGACTCTCCGTCGAAATCGACCAGGGCGCATGCGCAACTCAAGAATATTTTATGTTAATGAGTAGTTTGACCAATCAGGAAGATGGCTTACATCAAGTGATCAGCATTTTCGCGGGTTAATTGGGGTTGAATAGAAAGGATTCGAAACACATGACTATTTCACCCAATAAAATCGACACATTTTTACTACGTGACATGAATTAGGTTGTGTGAGAAAGAAAGCAGAGTTGTTGCCCTTCAATTTGACATCTTTAACGTGGGGAGTGGCTTCCGGGATTTCGTTGAAGAAGCCTGTAAACAAGGCGCGTTTTTACACGTTTCAACTAACTTTTCTGAATAAACAACGTACTGAGCAGGTGGCGATAAACGATACTGGAGGACAATAATTTATTCGACATTTTGGCAACAACTACAATTTCCCTGTCGCATTATATGCGACTAGAGGGAATTTTTATTCGCAGAGTTCTCATTTCTATTCCCCGTTGGCGACATGGCGAGCGTGATTTTCGACCCCTGACAATGTACTTACAATATTCTGCATTGAGAAGCGAATTAAAGGAAGAGTCAAAATTTGCATTGAGAGGCAAATGTAAGAAAGAGTCAAAACTTGCATTGAGAAGTAAATTGTGAAACATGGCTCTTACACTATATGGCAAGACATGCAAGAAAGTGTCAGCATTTATGAGAAAGGGTCTAAATCGAGTCATTCAAACATATGTTTAGACATCAAGGAACCAACAAGATTTTACAGCAGTGTAGATCTACATGTATAATGCCACTACACATCACCAGGCTAAATAGCATTTTGGTCCAAGGCGTCCTTCGTGTCTAAATGTGTGTTTTTAATCATAACCCAAAAGCTGGAACTTTCACATATTGTTTACATATGTTTTCTCTTGCATTTATATTAAAACAGAACTATTTTTCGGAAATTATATTTTTTTTCAATTTCAACAGCACCACATACATGTATAGGCCAAATTGCCGCTCTATGATATCATCTCCTTTGCAAATGTGAGAAAGATTTTTCATTGAGAAGCAAATGTGAAACATGGCTCGTACAATATCACTGAAATTCTGTCACTGCAAGATTTTGCATTGAGAGGCAAATGCAAGAAAATGTCGGCAAAGAAGCAAATGAGAGTCCAAATCTGCATTAAGGAGCAAATGTGAGAAAGAGTCAAAATTTGTATTGAGAGGAAATGTGAGATGTGGCTCGTACAATATATTACCAGTCAAAACTTACTTCAGCCAATGTTCTTGTGTAACTGTGGTAATTTGCAAGTTTACGAAGTGATGTCAGAACGGAAAACATGCGCCACATGTAGACCCGAGAAGACTTCTCCTATGCAGTTACGCTTCCACATTTGATTTGCCATTGCGAGTCAATGGCGGAGATTCTTAGGTTTGTGTGCAGCAATAACAACATCAAATTTAAGGGCCGCAACAACAACAATGCCACCACTGGTGTCACTCAAAAATCTCTGGATTTACTTTCGCAGACAATTATACATGTAGGCCTGAATACAAAATGTTAATATGAATGTACACATGATAATACCTGAAATTTTAGGAACATTAACATGTCATTGTACATAAAGTTAACGGACTGATAATAGAAAAGAACAGATTTCCGGACAGGCCCACACTGTACAAATGTATGCAGGATTGATGTGCCAAATCCCAAGTTATGGTTTATAGCGTCGGTTTGTTGGTTGTTTAAAGTTTAACGTCGCACCTAACCTTATTTTTCAAATGGCGACGATGACCCAAACAAACATACCCTAGCAAAACCCTAACCCTAACAAAAAGGGCACGATCTCATACATGTATTATACATGTAATAGGACATTGAACCTCAACTTGCACTGCTAGGAATCCATATTGGCATCGGATCCATGTTGAAAGCACAGCATCATGCTGAAATTCCGAACAGTGCATGTTAGCTGTATGACCGTTGCAATGGAGATGACCTGGAGACAAAAAAAACCCCATGAGATTGATCTAATCAAAACCCCTGGGCTTTCCCCAAGTGATTGTGACCCATGTGTAGTGTGAATTGGGGAAGAGATAGTTCTATGTGGGATGATCAAGATATGCCGGTAGTACATTCAGGCATATAGGACAGAATTAGAAAATTATATATCTATAAAGGGGCATAACTCTGTAAAATATGGGTCGAGGGGAGCCACTTTCGATAGGCATCTGACTTAGCACTCTGTAAAATAAGAACTGAGACGAATAAGCTGTACCCGAACATGGATCTGCAGATTTAACTTGTACATTCAGCTACAGATAACAAAATTGGAGATTATTACATCCGAAAGGGGCATAACTCCATAAGCCGAGGTGAGTTATCCTTTGTTGGCTTGTAGAATACAACAAAGTAAATAAGTTTCCAAAATATAGTAGCTATACCGAACACAGTTCTGCAGATATAGTTGGTTACATTCAGGCATATAGGACAGAAATAGAAATTAATATATCAGTAAAGGGGCATAACTCTGTAAAGTATGGGCCGAGGGGAGCCACTTTCGATAGGCGTCTGACTTAGCACTACTGTAAAATAAGAACCGAGACGAATAAGCTGTACCGAACACGGATCTGCAGATATAACTTGTACATTCAACTACAGATAACAAAATCGGAGATTATTACATCCGAAAGGGACATAACTCCGTAAGCCGAGTAGAGTAATCCTTTGTTGGCTTGTAGAATACAGCAATATAAATAAGTTTCCAAAATATAGTAGCTATGCCGAACACAGTTCTGCAGATATAGTTGGTTACATTCAGGCATATAGGACAGAAATAGAAATTAATATATCTGTGAAGGGGCAGAACTCTGTAAAATATGGGCCGAGGGAAGCCACGTTCAATAGGCATCTGACTTAGCACTAGATAAATAAGTTTTGAAAATTTGGTGGTTGTATCTCAAGCGGTTTTGCCTAAAATGTGTTATCGGACGGACGGACGGACGTACGGACAGACGGACGGACGGACGTACATGGCAACGACAATAACCCGAGGCCAAAATGGCCGAGGGGTAAAAACCAGGAGAAACACCTCAAATTAGAACAGATCATTCCGGGGTAGAATCAAGGGAATATCCATTTCATTAATAGGATATTTTATCTCCTTATATTAAATGGAGAAATATAACGAGGACTATGTGAGAGGAAACACATCATATTGCATGTGGTGTGCCTCACGTATGGCGGATCATGGTTTACACCGGATAGGTGCAAAATCCTTACACCATTAAAGGTGAAATGCAAAGGTTTTCATATTTTCTATTTTATTTTCTTCATGGCTACCAAAATCTGCAGGTTGCGGCAAGGTTGCCGCTAGTTTGCGGCAAGCTGGCTGCAACCTGATCAGTGTGCCAGAACTGTTGAGGAGAGTATGCCGCTAGCGGCAGTCTCAATTGGTGATTCCACAGTGTGCCGGTACTGGCAAACAGTATGCGGAGAGTGCGCCAGAAGAAGATAAAAGTGTGCCGCTAGCGGTGCACAGTGCGCAGACAGTGTGCCAGAGCCAAACTGTGGGCTGCTAGTGGCGCACAGTGCGCCGAGAGTGTGCCGGAATCAGAGTATGCCACTACCAGCACACTCTGTATGGAATGGGCTGCACTGAAGATTTGCCAGCTGTTATTAGTTAACCCAGTTAACTTTTGACCCCTAATTTTCAATCTGGATAGGAAACTGTCCAAACTGTACCAGTGTAGGAATACATCACAGAAGGAACTATACAAAATTAGTGTACATGTACCACACTGTACCACATAGCTGAAGTTATAGTTATTAGGGGAATGTTCTCAGAATGAACAATTAATTCTGAGACAAAATTTCATTGTAGGATTCTAATGTACCTAGTACTAACCTTTCCTATCATTGGACTACTTTTGGTGCACATGAATACATATGTAATTCGGTTCAGGACTTTCAAATCTGGCAGTTGGTGAGAATGGTGGGAGAATATGTTTGCAACCATGAGGAGTTGTTCCTGCTAACTTAGGCCTGCATAATTTATACTATTTCCTGGTCATATATGATACAGATTTGTGTGGTAAGTCTGTTTGAATGCAAAGTAACAGTTTGATTATGGTTTAGGCCAGTCCAGACAAGTTGTAGTTTTCTCTGCCATGTTGATCATTGTGCTCTTTCATTCATTCATTGTCTGTTTAGATTTCATTGCATGACAGATCTTATGTACAACAGTTTGAGTGGAGTGATTTGTACCATTCATGTGGAGATCAGGATGATGTCATTCTGACCACCACCATGAAAATATTGATAAGCCCAGAAGTTATTGGAAGAGTGCGTCGGAAGAGTGCACGGTGAGGTTGCCGGAAGAGTGTGCGGTGAGGTTGCCGGAAGAGTACGCGGTGAGGTTGCCGGAAGAGTGTGCGGTGAGGTTGCCAGAAGAGTGCGCGGTGAGGTTGCCGGAAGAGTGCGCGGTGAGGTTGCCGGAAGAGTGCGCCAGAAGGCTGCCGGAAGAGTGCGCCGGAAGGCTGCCGGAATACATAAGCAGTTTGCGGCCAGCTTTCCGCAATCTGTATAGTGTGCCGGAAAGCTCATTTGCATGTGAAAAACTCTGTTGCGGCAAGGTTGCCGCAAACTCTCCGGCACACTGTGTGCGGTGAGGTTGCCAGAAAGTTTGCGGCAAACTTGCCGCAACCAGTGTGCCAGAAGAATATTATTTCGGTAAGGGGGACTATTTAATGATGGAAATGTCATCCTAACCACTTCATTTGGTTTTATTTGAAGTAGTTTTTCTCCTGGTAGCCTTTGAAAAGTGCTTCTAATTTAGTATACATCTCAAGCCTGGCCGATTTAAGAAATGAAATCCACATCAATTGTCTGCCCTTGTTTGACGCCGGTTTGTGACGTCACATCAGACCACCTGGCCGGTCGTCAATACAAGTTTGTAAAGTTCAGTCTCCAGGCGGCTGGTCTGGCGTGATGTCACAATCAAGGAAAGATAAGCGATGACGTTTGCAAATCTGAATTCAGCTGGGCTAGGGGGTACAAACCTTTAAAGATTCTAGCAGACAAGAAAATTCAAATTATTCCAAATGAAGTAGAACAGTACTGGTATTTCTATCATTATTCAGCCCATATTAGGCCTCTGTTAATTAATCTTTAGCTTCTCATGACCTTGGGAGGAAATTATGATGATGCTGAATGCTGTAATTATTAATTATTAATTATTTGGCTGCATTAAGACATTGCAATAAAAAAGAAGTTATGTACGTGGTAAACTTCGAGCACCAATGGAAAGTTTATGTCAACTTTGATATGTCAAAGACAACTATTTCCCTAATTTCTGCAATTAGAAATGCAAAAAGCTTTGTTGTTGACTAAATCATGTGAAATTTAAATGGCACCTGTGACATTATATCATAGAATTTATATCCAAGTAAACACCCTATTTAAAGAAGGAAAATTTGAGGGGAGTTCACCAGTATCCCAACAAAATTTAGTTATATTTATCAATAGTCTCCCCTTGTAAAATTGCTGCTTCCAATAAATTAGAATCAACCAGTCCCGTTGGAATTATCAGCTAACTGAAATGTCTGCATAGAAAAACGTCAGCTTGTGAACAGAAGTCCAAAGAAGCCAACAATATTATTTACCATCGAAACGAACTGAAAAAAAACAGTCCAATTCCGTTTCGTAACAGGTCCAACTTTTGCATGCACCGGACTAACGCGCAGGGACTTCACGCGCAACCGGAAGTAACTTGTCGCGGGAAATGTTGACAGAGCACCAACAACAATGGCCAAAGATCGGCTTGAAATAAATTTTCAATGGATTATTTCGTGGATTGTCCATTCCTTCAGATAGATATAGTCTTCAAAAAGGTATTTACGAAAATTGATCGCATTTTATCGTTTTTGTTGGATGAAATCCTACTTGCGGCTGCCGCATGCGACAGGCAGATTTTTTTGCAACCTGTCGCCGGAAAAATTCACTTGCTGGCGGCAGGTAGGCATGCGTTCTTTCGACCGCTGCCTTTTTCTGCACATTTTTTTTTTTTGCAGCAAAAAATGCCAAATAATTAAAACAATGCGTAATTATTGTTACGACAAAAAACATGCGGGCGGGTCATGAGAAGCTAAAGATTAATTAACAGAGGCCTTATATGTAAAACGGAGAATTTGAAAACCTTTTCACCTTTAATGCGGGAGGTACTATGACTACAATGTACGACAGAATAGTCTGAGCAGTCGCGAACGATAGCATGTATAGTGTACATGTACATGACACTGTGGTACAGAAGAGCATGTTGAATCACAAATACATGGATTAACCCTTTATGAGGGACATGTAGACATGGTGGACATAGCAACGTTCAAGTGTGGATCATTCTCTGACCTTCATACTTTACAGGTCATGACAGATTCAAGATCATTTCCATCAACATTTCATTTGGGACATGTCCATATACACTATGGTACAACAATGAACAACCAAGTGGAGACTATCCTTGGCTTTCCTACTCGGTCACGATGTCATGATGCTGACCCAATGTTGATCAACTGTTAACCAACTTGGCCCGTTCTTGGCCACATCTTCATCTGATTTATAAATGAAGTTGGTTCAATGTGGGAAGTTTCCAGTTATATATTTTTTGGAGTGACTATCTTAAAAATATCCGGATGAAGAGTAGACTTGAAAGTGTTCAAACTGCTTGATGACCAAATTCGGAGCCAGCATATTGGGCAATGAATCGATCAAAATTTGGCCATCATTATGTTGATTTTTGGTCAAAAGGTGTTGACACATTGGGTTAAAGGTCAACCCAAACGCTCTGAGGTCAAAAATATAAAAAAATAGTCCTTTCGATTCTGAAAATAATGATATTTTTTTCATAATTTTGTGCAGTCTGGTTGGCGAGATATTGCCGTTTGAAAGGTGAAAATCGCTCTCCTGTCAATTCCAGCTGTGACGTCACGGAGGGAAGCCGTCTTGTATTCTCTATGTTAAAGCCGTATACCACAGTCGTATGTAGCTGCTGATTTCTGGAGATTTTCGGAGTATCGGGGCATCATTTTTTAAATATGCCGCGACGTTGTGTAGTGGGAGGTTGCAGTTTTACTACAGATGACGGTGTTAGTATTCATTTGTGGCCCAAAGACGAGAAAATCGCTGCAAATTGGACGAAATTTGTACGCAACACGAGAGTGTGGAAAGAGGGCCCGAGCCAGTACTCGTATAATTTGCTCGGCACATTTTGACAGAAAGACATCATTCGAGGACATCTACAGCGTAGCAGTTGAATTCGGGTACAAACCAAAACTAAAGAGAACAGCTATTCCAACTATCAAACGTAAGAACAATCAGAATGTGACGGCAAAGAAATCGGACAAGGAGAATCTATCACGGACATCGGCTGAACGAACCTAGCCTGCAAGCGAGGCCTCGGGCAGGGGGACGGCTGTACATGCCCTGCTCGCTCTCGCGTGGCATTTGTTGCTTGAGCACCTACAGGTTAGACTGGATGAGTCTCTATTTCATATATACACGTTTAACCATTTGTTCCAATGTGTCTTAATGTCTGTATTTGTATGTTCAATTTTATTCATTCTATGTATGCGTTTTTAGCCAAATGTTGGCACAAACTTCACGCAAATAAATTATCTAAATTATATACTATTTAATAATAATAATAAAATGATCTTTCATAAATATATATACGTTTGATAAGTAAATAAATAAAAAACACCAATTGGAGTGAATGGCTGTAGATACAGAAGTGATAATTATACTTTCATAATCCCTTGACATTTGAGATTGTGGGAATATCATTCGATTTCAATTTAATTGAGGTAATTTGTCGATTGAGCAAATGTGAATGCCGATCCACTCACCACGGCTTACTTTTCGCCATGAATGTCCAAAGTTTTTTTATCAAACTATATAATTCTGAAATTGGTATTTCATGGGGATTATGGGAAAACAAACAAAATTCAAGTCGGACGTATATCAGTAGAGTTATCAACAGTTTACTGTCCATACTGCCGAATCCCGGAGTTTATCCCTTCGAAAAGGCTGCCTCGGTCAGTAACAACAATAACAACACAGATGTGCTCGTTCGTTACATCACAGAATCGTTCTACATTCAATACAGTTTGAAATATATGGACATTTGGTCTTATAGATGACGATAATAAGGTTTCCAGTCAAGTTGCATACCAATCTGTATTCAACAAACGACCTCTCCGAATCCTGTCGTCGTCGAGTTCCACGTTGTCAGAGTGGTTGTCACTGTCAGAATCGGAGCCGTACGGCTCAAATTGATAGGGCTGAATTCCGCCGTTGGTCTGCAAACAACTGTTAATTTGCCCGTCATCATCCTCCTCTATGTCTATTTCATCTTCTTGGCGAAAAATATTTCCATCTAAGCAGCTGATATCGCTCGAATCGACATCTGAACCGGAGCTCTGACTGCACTCGCTTTCCATGTTATCCGCTGTTTTTTCTCAGGCAACTTCCCTGCGTGACGTCATCAACCCAGCTGTGAAAGTGTGGAAAAGCCCACTTTGCTCCCATATTACGCGTGTTTCTGATCAGATTAGAATTTTTTTCATACAAAGTGAAGTATGAACTATGATTTTTAAGGATTTTTAGACCAAAAAAAATTCCGTTTGGGTTGACCTTTAAGTGTCCACTTCAATTGTTCTGCTGTGGTATGTACATACGGTAATTCCCCTAATAATTCAATCACAAGAAGTTCACTTTTCAACTCTGTTATTTAAACACAGAGAAAATGTAACATTCCCATTTTTCACTCAAATTGAAGAAAAGTCCTATAATGACAAAATGTGACACTTTGTAGCTACATGTAGTGCCATTGAGAATATTGCCAGATTTGTGCCATTTTTGCGGCACTTCCGGTGATTGAATTATTAGGGGAATTACCGTATACATGTCAGAAAGTAGTATTGTTGGTGATCTCTGGTCATTTAATACAGCGGCCCTCACAATACCGACGGTCACGGATAATAAAGGGGAACAACTTTGCTGACATACCGGTAGAGGGCGGAGTGCAGAGGGGGTCAGATTTATCCTGCAGCCATACGATAGCTTGCGACGCTACGAATATATACATTTTGATACATTTGTATTATGACGTTCTCTTGTGACGTTTGTTATTTGGACCGCCAACAATGGTGTCGCGAGTGGCGTCATCACAATATAGATTATTGCAACGTCGTAGCGAATGATCGACGTCACAGAAGAACATACCAGATTCTTCAATTCATTTGGACTGGACATATATATCTTACATCATACAACAAGAGCGCCGCTTGTGTCTGTCAATATGATAGGATAGTCACTCTGCAGTACATCTGTTTTAATTTCATTTTGACTGCCCATTTATCGAAATGGAAACCGTTTTGCGTCAATTTCCTTTGATCCACCATGTTAACAATCTTCGATCTGACCCCCAAGCAGTCACGCCCTCTGCCGTGACGTTGGTAAAGTTGCTTCCCTTTGTACATCCGTGACCGTCGGTATTAGGCAAACTCTGTAGCCTCAGCAAAAGTCATATGGCATCAAAATAATGTTTAGTTAATGTTCACCATGTTGAAAATTGCTGAGATTTAACTCATTAGGCCAAGGCATTTTACCTCAGCAATTGTTGAATGTTGTGGCTAATAATAGTTAGGGTTGATACAGTAGACTTTTATTTGATGACCTGTTGAGGTCACCCATGTTACAGGGCAATGTGACACTAGCTCTTGACCAAAAACTTGAGGCCAGGTGATTGCATAGATCAATGCTGTTAAATATACATGTGCACATCATCTCATTGTGTACATGTACATGTACGTATAGCCTCAGGGGGACATACATACACACTGCCAAAAATACCCTACACATGTACTTATTTAAGAGAATGCCCTAAAATTTTCTTGAAATAAGATAATTTTACTCAAAATAAGTTAAATTTTAAGAAAATTTTAAGATTGTTAATATTCTTACCCCACTCCAAAATTTACTTAAACAAGAAAAAAAATCTTAAAATTTAAGATTTTTTTCTGTTGAACTAAATTTTGGAGTGGGGTAAGAATATTTTACTTAAACAAGAAAAAAAATCTTAAAATTTAACTTATTTGGAGTAAAATTATCTTATTTCAAGAAAATTTTAGGGCATTATCTTAAATAAGTAGGGTATTTTTGGCAGTGCATCTTTACTCAAGCCTCAAATCACAAAAGATCCGACATTTTGCATGTGTAGAATAATAAACTTTGTGGGAATATTCTTGCCCACGTTTTGCACTGGCAGCGAAATTTGAGGGCAAGGTCAATTTGGAGAATTAAGGGCACCAAGGGCTGGCTGGCATAAAATTGATTGGAAATTAGCAGCAGCGGACATCAAGGTCAGTATATAGGGCCAGCCAAGGCAAATGGCCTTGGTGACCTTGGTTAAATTCGAAGCCTGCGATCATGCTGATACTCACAGTTCTTAGTGTGGACACTGGCGCCCAGACAATATCACGAGGGGATTTGTACATATAGTACACAGAGAATAGCTCATCCTCCAGATCTGACTGTGCCTCTAAATCGTCGTCATAATTCACGTCATTATCCTGGTATCTCAGAAAGAATTCGTCCATTTCTGCCGATTCCAATGCAGACAGAGACCTGTCCGAGTCTTCACAATAACAACTGTCATAATGGACAGAGGATTCTTCTTCTAATTCCGATGAATCCAAGATGGACCCGGTCCAGCACCTCACAACGTTGTTGCTGGAATTGGAATAATCTCCTGAAATTTCATCACCCATTTTTGGGAAACAACCGAGGGAGTAGACTTATCTGCCAAAACTCATGTTCATGAAATTATGTTGCATGTACATGTACAACTCGTTTGGGTAAATTAAAGACACCTCATTTGGTATTCCAAATAGACCTCAGCTAAATCCAAAAAGACCTCAGGTAATCCATAGAGACCTCAGGCGTGTCAGGGTAATCCTCAGCTGTATGCAGAGACCTCGGGTGATCTTAAAGAGACCTCGGGGTAATCAAATGAGACCTCAGCTGTATTCTAAGAGATTCAGACCTAGGTAGATCCAAAAAAGAGACCTCCGATAATCCAATGGGACAGTGGCTGATCCAAAATCACCATGGTTCATACAAGGAGACCTTCAGTAATCCAAAGAAAAAAGGGTATTCCAAATAATACCACATCTCACTTTATCACGAATTAGTAATAAGATTATTGTTGCAATAATCAGTCTGTCATAATCTCTCACTGCATCCCATCACAACTAATTTCAAAGTGGACTGTTAACACATCAGCAATGATCACTGCAAGAATGAAGACTGCATAGGTCAGAGAAAGAAATTCTGTAGATTCCAAAAATTGAAGTTTTCACAGGAAGTCTGATTGAAAATCTTGATTCCATATCTGCCAAACAAAATCCAGGTACACATGTACAACGTGTATTCATCTGGTCACCATAAAGTTCAACTGAGTTCACCGGTGAGTGAGTTAGGGTTCAACATCTCGTTCAGCACTATTTCGGCTATAGTTCACAAATTCCTTCCATCTTTATACATGTACTTGCATATAATTCTCATAATACGCTTACAGAAATTTCACAAATCTCTTCTGGTTCCATATAAGTACAGTGTAGATGTATCCCGTCATTATTGGAAGTCCACAATCATTTCGGAGTGTATCAAATTCAAGGATCAATCGAGTTGTCTTGGGTCATCTCATGCATACATAGACCATACTGTATACATACATGTAGAATCATGACCAGTTAAATCGCACCAGCTCAATATGAATACAAAACTAAGTTCTGCATTGCAAAAAAAATCAGGCTTGAAACTGCCCTAAATTCAGTGCATTCATAAAAAAAAGCTTTTGTTATTTCAATCCAGTCTGTATTTGTTACAGTGACAAATTATTTACAATGCAGCAGGATGGGTTGGCATATAGAAAACCCACCCTGCTAGCGAATAGATGGGACACCCCTTTTGTGCTGAATGTAGAACGCCCGGTCAACCATATAAGCATACAATGTATAAAATTTTCTGGATTTTTGACTGGTTCCATTATTTAAATGAAGGTGAATTACAATTACATATGGATCTACATGTAAACTGAAGGAGACTATTTATTTCTAAATTTTGATGCGAACATTGTAAACTATTTACATGGAGGTGAAGTCGGGGCATTGTTTATCCACACAGAACCTGTTTAGATGGCTTGGGGTGATACATGTAGCATGGTTAGTCACGAAGGTATTAACTCATCTGTGTAAATTGTCATTCTGACCTGTCATAGGATACCTATGGGATTGACAGACGCCAAGATTCTCACCTACAGGTCCAGATCCCCCCCCCCCTCCCCATCAGACATTGATCTATATATATACATGCATGTACATATTTAAAAATATAACATTTTCTAGCCAAAATCGTTCACCTTGCCTGACTGTTGTGTTGACAGTCTGCTTTGAAATTAGTTGTGATGGGACGCAGTGAGAGATTATGATAGTGACTGATTATTGCAACAATAATCTACTACTTCGTGATAAAGTAAGATGTGGTATTATTTGGAATAGTATACCTGAGTTTCTTCGGATTAAGGAAGGTCTCCTTGAATTAACCATGGTGATTTTGGATCAGCCATGAGGACCCCCCCACCCACCAGACATCGGTATACATTAAAAATATAACATTTTCTACCCAAAATCGTTCACCTTGCCCGTCTAAATCCAACTTAACAGTTGACATTTTGTGGGTCATCAAATCAATGGAAAAATCCTGTGTACCAGATTGTAATTACCTCCAAATATCAGATAATACCTTCTAATTCAATGATGTGTTGAAATCGCGGCACGCAACTTCGTGCACATGGCTCTAGGTCAATCAGCATCGTCACTTGTAATTGCAGCGGAGTAGGCTCAGCATGACAGAGCTAAACAAGACATTGTGCAACTTATTGTGTGTTCTTGTGTAATAATTTGGCGTATAACTTCTGAATTCTGTTACAAGATATGTACTGGATGCATTTTCCATCTCTCTTTAATACATATGCCCTCTGTGCCAATCAAAATCGATCCAGTCCGAATTCGCATGCGCGCCCCCGTTTATCTGCGCAGTGCAGTCAGAGGATGTTACAAACTCTGACAATAAGAGAATGCCACAATGTAGGACACCTGCTCGTCCTGATTAATAGGTTACATGTACATGTACTTCTCTATAGTATAGTATAGTATAGTATAGTTTTATTCTTTATAGTGGTAGGTACATGGTCCAAAATTACATAAGAATTCAAGGTTATAATATTTACCCAGACGTAACTGGGCTTATCAACCACTACAAACAGTAAAATACTTCCGAATGCCATGTGATTCAAGGTGAAAATAACTTTTCACGCCTTTTACAATATGCTGACTTTATGAAATGACACATTTTTTGGGTATAATGTTCAACGAGAAAAGCCATCTTGCCACCACAGGTAATATTTCCATCCCAGTTAACTCCCCTTTCCAATTCTCGCCTTTCAATCTCGTACAATTTATAGCTCATCGAAACAGTATATGGCATAAATCGACCGCATAAATTCATACATCTCTTTCTCTGGCCAATGTTCCAATCACATTATCAACGTGTATGAATATAAACGTGGTGAAGCAAATTGTCTTTTCATCTTAAATGTACATGTACCTTATATACTTAAATGTAGGGTATGAAGAAAGTCTTTCAAAACTTCTATTTTCCGCGATGACTGAGGGCCTCAATATATGAGAACATCACATACATGTATTCCTGCTACTTTTAGCAATAATTTGTCGCAAAGTTTACTTTACTGAGTGACATCTCACAACCATATGTTTCTGAAGAAACCCGTTTTTCAGCGTTCACAATGTCACCTTTAACGTTTAGTGAGACACGTATAAACTAATTTGCTACATGTACATAATGCAGACATATTAAAGCTTATATCGTACATGTATATGTATGCAGACAGAACTAAAATTGAATATTGTAAATTGTACATGTGGATAGAGTTGCAAGCGGACGACAGTGGCAGTTTGCATTGATCTTTCCAGGGTTTGAATTTACAAGTGTAACCACTAGCCAGCAGGACTAGAACAACTTTTATTCAACTTGTCCCTCTCAAGTTTGACTATAGTGAAGAAACACCACATCCTACCACGTACATGGATGGTTGGTTAGTTTGATTGGGCACTCCATCATAGTACAATGGGCACTGGTCATACAGAGTATGCCATGCAACCCGTTCCCCCACACCGCCCTACACATGCTCCCTCGTACCAATGACGCATAGCTACTGGTAATGAATATCTGTTCCCCGTTATATCTTCTTTACATCTGTATCCATATCATCTAACCTTGACCAGGTCCCTCAGTCTTTCCTCTATTTCTCTTAATCATCTAGTATATTATATATATTCATCAATTATTTCACCCACTATTTCTCTTTATTTTCCATCATTTTTCTTATGAAGTAGGCTCTCATTTGCAAATTGTCCGGTAATGATCATTGAGTGAGTGAGTCAGTCAGTCCATCCGAATCCTTTCATCGGCAAACTGAGGAGAACCGTTGACAATTAGAACCTTGATTATTGGCATGAAGGTGCATTAGGGGACTGTTACCAGCAAGTTCTGAGCTGACCTACTTTTGATAACAATTTCTGGTGATTCTGACTTGGGCTGTGCTCATCTTAATATAGACAGGATTCCAACTGGTGGAGGGGGGATTTTCAAGAGTTCAGTTCTTGTCGGAGTCCTAATGCCTATGCTACTTTGTAGGTGCTGTGACGTTAGTCACACTGCCATGTGCCTATTTCCCCGACAGCATATACATGGAAAAGTAAAAATATATAAATACAAAATATACTGCATGCAAACTCTGAACTCCTCAGTGTCAGTAATTGCAAAGTGAAATTTCAGTGAACAGAGAAGCTGAAATAAATTAGACGGTGCATCGGTGATCTAGTTATTTCGGCAGATTAAGTTCACATTCTCTCTTTTGCCTGTTGGAAGCATGCATGTTTTAACAGGTTAGGGAAAACCACCTCTCTAAAATGGAGGTAAAAACGGTCGTTTTTGCTTGATAACTTTTGGCTTGTTCATCATAACGCTACAAAATCTTCAGGCGACTCACTTTAAATAATGTTACATGCCGGAACAGTGGCTTTTCAATGAAAGTGTGCATAGTCTAATTGTTAACAGAGAAAAAGACATATCGTCTATTCTTATGCAAATTAGATAAGACGACAATTTGTTTTTTCAATACTATCCAATGTGGATAAATACATCCATGGTCGCCTATGGCGGATGTTTCTATCTTCGATATATCATTGAATTTATTGGACAAAAACGACCTATTTTACCTCCATTTTAGAGAGGTGGTTTTCTCTAACCTGTTTAATGTCAGTAGGACTATTGTACATGTATGAGAAAATCCACTAGCCCTTCAGCAAGTTTACTGACCTGGGCTTAGGAGATCTATGCTCACTTCAACCCCCGTTTTCATACTCCATATCGTCTATTCTTATGCAAATTAGATAGACGACAATTTGTTTTTTCAATACTATCCGATGCGGATAAATACATCCATGGTCGCCTATGGCGGATGTTTCTATCTTCGATATATATCATTGAATTTATTGGGCAAAAACGACCTATTTTACCTCCATTTTAGAGAGGTGGTTTTCTCTAACCTGTTTAATGTCAGTAGGACTATTGTACATGTACATGTATGAGAAAATCCACTAGCCCTTCAGCAAGTTTACTGACCTGGGTTTAGGAGATCTATGCTAACTTCAACCCCCGTTTTCATACTCCTCCCTCCTCCCCCCTCCCCCCCTCACTTTGTATGAGTTCCTTGACAGAAATGGCATATGCCGGTTATCCAAATGGGATACATTGTGACCAGTTTGGTGTTCTCATCTTAATGAAGAAGAGTTCCAATTGGATGTCACTGCATGGTACATGTATGGCATAAGTCATCCTTTGTATGCCCAGTTCCAAAAAAAGTACATGTAATGTATTCTATGAAATTCCTAGGAGTTCAAACCTGGCTGCCGGATCTTTCCTAGCATGCCCCAATTTCAAGAAGCTCCCTTACTTTTCTGTAAAGGCAGAGAAAATACACAAGTATTTATAATATACATGATCATGGTATATATCTGTCAGTTTTCCTTTTGTGCCATGTACAGTTGACATGCTTCACTACACAGACAGTTGAAGAGGTCGATACCTTAAACCACTTCCAGTCAATATGATATATCGCTCTTTTATTGTTGGATAACAATACAGCTGACAGTACAGACACCTCAAATATGCACACAAACACATGTTCCTGTTTTAATCTCTCAGGTTAAGCCTCGAAAGCAATGCTCGTTTGTTAAAAGGTCCCAGAGACTACATGAAAAATATGTCTCGCTGTGGACTGCCTGAGTGGGGTTTGAATGCCAAATTGTTTAATGTATGAAGGAAATTACACATTTCTTAAATTCCATGGATTATAATTCATATTCCCTGGCCTATATTTTGAAGCGCTACCTAGTTGAACCAATGTCTCGAGAGCGAAGACCAATAAATTCAAAGTGCTCAAATGAGTAATCATTGTGATTTAACATCGGTTTCAACAATATTTCAGTCATATCACAACATTTCTTTTCACACCAGAGATCCCCAGATGTGTCCCAGTTAGTCACCTCTTACAACAAGCTGTCTGAGGAGCTGAGGACCGTATATTCTTTCCATGGACTGGGGTGTGCACAATGAGAGCTCACGCCAATCTTCTAGCGCCCATCTTCAGTACTGCACCACGCCAATTTCTACGTTCCCACTTCGAACCTGCCTTAATACATCTGACCACCTTCAGCGTTCAAATTCCAAGATGTAAATTTCACCTACGAACGAGAGACGTACCAATCAGAACCTTCACACCGATTGTGTGTAGGGTGACATCGTTCTCAGTCATGTCATTCCTCCTAATATGGTGGTTGTGTTGGCCCAATATATTGCTCAGCCAATCAATAACGCCCTCCTATGACACATTTCAAAATTTGAATGGATTCGAAGTCAGTGATGTCTCGTGTCTATTTAGAAGTTTTCTGAACATTAAAGGAGGTCAGATATATCAAGGCAAGTTCAAAGTGAGAACGTAGAAATTGGCTTGATGTAATGAATGATCATACATTGTCACGATACATGTACAGCATAAGGGCATGTACTCTGGTCAAATCTACCTAGTATAATCCCGTGGCGTGTCCGACTCCAACTCCTCCTCCGCTTTACTCACTGCACAGCGGGTCGCATAGATGTGGCGCGGGATAGGGTGGGTCGATACTTAGTGTAAGAACGCATTGTTGAGGCTTTTGTGCAGCTGAAAAGGGTCACGTCTAGACGCATTGTTGAGCTCAGACAGGCTATTGTACGCTTTGTCTTGTGCGTTCTTACACCAAGTATAAACCATAGGGTGGGGCGAGAGACCTGGGGTTTTCACTACCTGAGATTCCATGGACCAGGCTTGCACCCTACAGTAGAATGGGTCGACTGCGCATGTGCGATGAGTAGTATAGAAAGGGCACGCAATCTCCCTATCTAGTTCCTCTAATAATTCAATAAAGACATTCAAATTTCCCACCAGACAATCAGAGCGTGATCAAATTCATTAGAATGATTGACTTTGGTCTACGAATTGGGGGTGATCGAATTTCAATAACGTCAGGCCACTGTTAATTAATTGTTTGTTTCTCGTAACCTTGCTTGTAAAAATACATATGTGCTGAGTGCGATAATTATTAATTAATAATTATTAACTTGCAAACCAATTGTATACAAATATGAAGAAAATGAGCAAGTTTTACTCATGAAAATGTAAATCCCTCATGGATTTTAATTATTTGCCCTCAAAATATAGATGGTTATGGGAAACGAACCATTAATTATCAGCGGCCTGACTGAATTATTGGATCATTTACTGTACATGTATTTTTGGTCACGATGGTTCATTCAAGGGCTGAGTGGGTTCCTTCAATACCATGCTAAACTCACATGTACCTGTACCTGTTCAGTGTACATATACATGAGACACATATGATCGGAGTGATCACGGTGATTAGATTTTATTGACGGGAGGTGACCGTCCCCATTATATAAACCTAGCCAATCATACACAGCTGGTTCATTTTACACAATTAAGTGTCATTATCCACATCATACATGTAGGTATATAAAAAGTATGGCACTCAACACCTAAATGTACATGTAATGCACAGTGTAAGTACTGTAACACTAGTATATTATTGGGCCTTTAGGTCACAATATAACTCATATTCACGAATGTCGCCGATTTAATATTTTACAATTCTGTACAAGAAAAAATTAAAGGATTAAATGTTCGGTAAATTATAGATTTTACGTCACAAATACATTTGCAGCTCTAGAATGGTTTTCAGCACCCTTGTCCAGTACCAAAAAAAAATTAAAATTCACGGCACTCCGATATGCGAAAGTTGTCCGATGAGATATGAACCGTGACTGTACATCCAGCAGTTCCGAAGTTACATTTAGGCATGGGTGATGTACATGCAAATCAAAGTACGAAGGGAATTAATTTGTCTTCTTTCTTTTTTCCCCAAAACTGAATGTGAGTGATGTTAAGTGTACAAGTTCGAAAGTAAGTTCAATAACCTGGTGATTTCTTCTTCAAATGAATTTCTATAACCCCAGGGTACATGTATTCATGTGACTTTTGGAAAAAATTCTGACATTGACTTCTCAGACTGAACTAGGAGCCTCATTTTGCCATCTTCAAATGAAGTAGTATTTCCAAGTCGAGCTGTCAGTTGAACATAGATGTAATAGTACGTAAGCTTATATTATTTCAATTTTTGAATTTTTTTTCAATTCATACTTTGTGACACAAAAAAACAAGAACATACCATGCATGCAACACAATTCTCTGGTCTACAAGTTAACATCCTCAATGCATTCATCTCAAAGTAAACATGTTGTAGGATGGAAAGCGAATTGCCAGACTCCATACACATGGCGATACAGGCATGGCAGTTGTACAGCTGGACCTAATTTTATCATTTGACCAAGCAAAAGCAAGTTCATATTTTTGTAATCAGCATCACAGACTGATCTCTGTGTGGCTTTGTCATGCTTGGATGTTTGGTCCAAACACAGAGTTTTATCATGTTTGAGCAGGAGGAAAGTGAAGAAAAAAGGCTAATTTTTCCACACGTTTCACTGGGGTTTGTCACAAAGCTGCCTTGTTGAAGCAGACTGGCTAAAATATGACTCACACCACATGGAGCCCTGTAGGCAGTGTAGGGCTGGCTTTAATGGCTAGTCTACATGCTAATATGTGTAATATCTACATGCAGGACATGCACAGATAATGCCAGGCTTCAGTAGCATGCTCTTAAGTCTCTGGTGTGTAGGGCCATCCACAAAAATATGTTTGTTTCCAGTAACCCTACCTACCCATATATTTTGCAATCAATAAAAAAGTTTGGGTAGGCATTTTTTTCTAGTTCTATGTTTTTCAGCAGTACTCCATGAAATCCTATACAAAAAGGTAAAAAATTGACACAAAAAAAAAAGACAGAAAAAAATAATCTGCCAACCTACATAAACCAACCTAAGGCAGGCCTTGCCGTATGAAAGATGATGAACAGTCCTCCTAAATTTGCCAAGGAGGGTGATTTGCTCTCCTAGAATTTAACACCCTCAAATTACTTGTAGTATACTATGTGAGGGCATAAATGTGTGATGGAACAATGCAGTATATACTTTTAATACCAATTTCATTTACATTTTATAAAAAATAAATACATTCAAATGTTTGTGGAGCACACATGTAGCTCGGAGTTGTATTTTTATATTAAATATAAAACAGAAAATTTAGTAGCAGGCACCCTGCTTTGTTGAAACAATTATTCACAAGTTGTATCAATGACAAAGTAAAATAATTTACAATGATAAAAACAATGTTTTTGTTGAAGTTTGTAAAGAAATAAGCTGTTCACAAATGTAGCAGGAAAGTTGGCAGGATTTACTTTGTTTATTACAGTATACTGTGATTAAATAAAGGCAGGGAAAGACTGCGAAACTATTCTTGGGAAGTCATGAGGTGAGGCAGGCATTATATCAAATAAATTTTCTTAATGCAGCCCAACAGCAGTGCTTGCTGGTATTGCAACAACAACACACACTGACGAGCCGAGGTGCGCGAAAATGACGCTCCTCAAAAGAAAATTAGGAGTGTGATGGAGCATGAGCACATTTGCGCTCCTCAAAAGGTAATACCTACCCAATTTTTCTAAAGTTGGTTATTGGAAACACAAATATTATTGTGGATGGCCTAATATTTACGAGAGTCCTGATCTAATATATATTTTTAGATAAAAAATAATTAGATAGTCGACTCAAATCATCTTAATTTTTGTGGACATGTAATATTTAAATGCTTACGAAGAACACCTGTGCATGCACCTGGCACCTTGTAAGTGAAAGATCAACATAAACTGATGCAAACATTCAGATGGGCTTTGATGAACATGTTGATTGGAATCTGGGCTAATCAATCAGTCTGAAAATAGACTAATAATTATACAAATTGTTTAATTAATTTGTTTAGGCATGGCTGTAGATTATATATTTCACAGGACATTAACATCCTGCCCCAAATCAGAGATGTGCCAAAAAGAGCAAGATGATTTTCATTTAAATTTTTGCAATTGAAATCAAATTTACATTATGTTGAGTTTCAATTTTTTTTTTCAGGGAAGTTCTCATCATTCAAGATTTGAGTGAAAGCTTCCCTGGTTGATGGATTTCGTCAATTTTTCAGATCTTCTTAACATGTGACAAGTTGGTAGATTTGACAACTTTGAATTGTGACCAGCTGGTAGGTTTGGCAATTGTCATGTGTGACAAGTTGATAGTTTTAACAACTATGATGTGGCAAGTTGGTAGGTTTGACAACTGCAGTGTGAAAGTTGATAGGTTTGACAACTGCAGTGTGAAAGTTGGTAGGTTTGACAACTGCAGTGTGAAAGTTGATACGTTTGACAACTGCAGTGTGAAAGTTGATAGGTTTGACAACTGCAGTGTGAAAGTTGGTAGGTTTGACAACTGCAGTGTGAAAGTTGATAGGTTTGACAACTGCAGTGTGAAAGTTGATAGGTTTGACAACTGCAGTGTGAAAGTTGATAGGTTTGACAACTGCAGTGTGAAAGTTGATAGGTTTGACAACTGCAATGTGAAAGTTGATAGGTTTGACAACTGCAGTGTGAAAGTTGATAGGTTTGACAACTGCAGTGTGAAAGTTGATAGGTTTAACAACTGCAATGTGAAAGTTGATAGGTTTGACAACTGCAGTGTGAAAGTTGGTAGGTTTGACAACTGCAGTGTGAAAGTTGATAGGTTTGACAACTGCAGCGTGAGAGTTGATAGGTTTGACAACTGCAGTGTGAAAGTTGATAGGTTTGACAACTGCAATGTGAAAGTTGATAAGTTTGACAACTGCAGTGTGAAAGTTGATAAGTTTGACAACTGCAGTGTGAAAGTTGATAAGTTTGACAACTGCAGTGTTCAAGTTAATAGATTTGAGAACTGTCATGTGGGACAAGTTGATAGATTCGACAATTGTCATGTATGAAAAGATGATAGGTTTGACAAATGTGGCAAGTTGATAGATTTGACAGCTGTGGTGTGACAAGTTGATAGGTCTGACAACTGTCATATGACAAGTTAACAGGTTTGACAACTGTCACGTGTGATAAGTTGGTGGGTTTGACAACTGTGGTGTCAAGGTTGATACAATAAGGTTCAAATACGGTCATCTGTGACCAGTTGAGTGGTAGTGTAGACCTAATATACGTAACTGTATATTATTGTTATATTTGTGGCTTCCCTGCACAAGGACACGTACTATACCATGCTGTTGTTGTTGTTGTTGTTACATGATTTAACATCGCTTTCAACCATCTTCAACAACACCCAGGTCAATCCCCAGAGGGATGTGAGTGAATGAATAGAATTTAACGTCGCTTTCAACAATATTTCCGCTTTATCGCGATGAACCAACTAAGCACCACCCAGCCCAGTTGTGTTCCTGCTACTTCAAAGAAGAAATCTTTGGAGCAGCATGGAACCAGACACCCTCTATCCACCCCCCAGTTGATAGGCTTGACAAGTTGTGATTAGACGAGTTGATGTGGCCGTCACATGTGGAGTGACAAGTTGACACATGTAGATTTTGCATACGTGACAATTAAACAGGTCTAACAAATGATGCCGGGACAACAGGCATCAATTTAAGGAGTGCTGATCGTAACCCCTCAACAGGTTACCATGAATTCTACACTGGTAACCTGTGGGAACCTATTGCATAATTATTAACCTAATGTCATAATATTAGTCAAAATTATGGGGACCTGAAAATAGGTTACCACTATTTTTCATATGGCAACCTCCAGGCAACCTGAAAACAGGTTACCACCTTAAATTGAGGCCTGGAACAAGTGGAGCTGACAGTTGATAGGTGTGACAACCATGGTAGACGATACAGGTGTGAAAACTGTGGTGTGACAAGTTAATAGGGAGACACGGTCGTGGCTTAACAACTTCATACATTTGGGTTTGAGAACTGTGACTGAACTATTTGATACATCTGAGAACTTCAACTTGTTTGACAACTTGGTTTTGACAGTAGCAGTCTTTCATTTTTGAAAACAGTAGGTGTGTTGACACTTCCCTAACATGATTCTACTTTCTAGGAGTGTAAATCCTACTCCTGTAGGCTTTTAGTTTTAGTATGCAGAAAAGTTGCTGTAAGGAGTGCCCTGTAAGGAGTGCCGTTTCCCTCACCTAGATCAATTTTAGGGGTGTGATTAGGAATGTGATCACATTCCTCAAAATCGAATGACTGCTGTAGGTCAATATATTCCTACGAAGTAGGCTACAGATCGCAAATTGTCCGGTAATGAGTCAGTGAGTCTATACGAATCCTTTCGTCGGCAAAATAAGGAGAACCATTGGGCCTAAATTAAAAAGGTGTTTGTTTGGGGTAACCCGACCGACCCAACAATATCCCCGCGACTCAAAAGTTTTTAACAAATATTTTTTGGGAATTTTTTTGTTCCCCTAAATCGTCGAAGAAAATCGAATGTTTATAGTTCGAAAACTCATGGGAACAGCTTCGCTAATTTCCCGGGCTGAGTGGCAATCGGAAGCCCTCAAAATTTTTAACATAGCAAAGTCACACAAGGGTTCCCGACAGCAGAGCGCGTGGTTGAAAATGGCGGCCCAGTGGTGTTGCGTTTTTGCCAGGAAAAAGAACCGTAAATGGCCACTGTGCAAATAAATGAGAAAGGATTAAGATTCAACTAGGGTTGCCAATTGGATGAACTCTTATAAGCACGTTTGCCGTCCGGTATAGTTATTGAGGATAAATATCTTTGCTGATCGATGTACGACCATCGCGGAAGGAGAAATGAAAATTCCGAGACGGCAGTGGCCGGTTGAAGTGACAACAGGTGATCTGTGATAACGTTTTTTCGTGAATATATTATTTATCATCCGTTGTCGATTTCATACCGAGTAAGTTACGCCAAGGGAAGTCATATCTATTGGCTATAATCCCCAGAAATATGGAAGGAAGAGAGGTAGCTGTCTATGCAAAGACGGCAGCGTGGAGCCAACGTTATGTCGAACAACAACAACAACTCAACGAAAAGTTACGCTTCTCGGTTGTTCTTGAGGCATCCTTGCCATGATATTTTGGGATAAATTTCTGCTGCATTATAGGGCATACATATTTAGCAGTTAAACCCAAAATGCAGTACCTTTTTTTGTCATTAAGTACGAGGAAAAAAAGATTCACAAATTGTTACTTTTTGAAGAAAATCTGTTCAGAACCAAAGAAAATCTTCAATACGGTACCTTGCATGTTATTTTCAGAGCAGAAGGACGTTTTCTTGCAATGTTGTACCATTGTAGGCACTATGAAAATCACGTGTGAGGTATTGGTAAATTCCAGAATAAAAATGCACAAATAACATACATGTAGATACTGTGAAGAATGTCAATACTTTGAAATAAACTGGCTCCGATATTTCGCCGAAAATCCCATCTAATCGTAATTTGAGACAGACAGTAAACTGACTGCCCAATCAAAAAATAAAAAATAAAATAAAATAACCTTTCGACCGACCGACCCATTCTCACTGACCAGGGTCTGTTACCCCAAACAAACACCTTTTTAATTTAGGCCTTGACATTAGAACCTTTATTTTTGGCATGAACGTGCATTAGGGCATTGTTACCAGCAAGTTCTGAGCTGACCGAATTCTGATGAAAATTTGATTTAGAATTATTTTTTTTTATTATTTATTGATAGCTCATCGAGTGCACTGTCATGCCCATTGGGAACCCTTGGCTGTATGTTTCACTGTATATATAACACAGTACAAAACGTGATGGGATAATGAAATAGGAAATGCTAATTTTCCATCATTTGTTAGTGCATTTATCTACACTGCTATTACCAGGCAACTTGCCACTCATAATACACACAATTCAGTATATTGTTATAGATATATGTAAACTGTGGCCTTTAACGTGTATCCTATTTCACATCCAAACATTTCATCACAGACCAAATCATGCAGGCTTCAAATTTAGGTCAAATTGCCACTGATGATGAAATATCTTACATCAACCAATTAAGTCAGCCTGAAGCAATAACCCAGCAGAACATAGAAAGATCTGGTATCATCCTTCAGATTAGCCTGTGAGCAACAATGATAAAATTTACTGAGGGTGAAACAAAGCTGTCCTGCAAGCCACCCAAGGAATTTATCAGCTTGTGTTGGGACATTTTGTTGGTATCATGTAAGTTGTTTAGTAGTTTACTCATTCAATTCTCCATACCATATTTTCTGTTATTCAACAGACAAATTTCTTTACTGGTTTTAATTGTTTAAGTTTTACTGGGTTTCAACTGCTACAGATAGTAACATAGTACTGATACTGTAGAAATGGGTAGTGTGAATTTAATTATTCCATGTTTAGTACAATTTGTTCACATGAATGGTGGAATGTCTGGACTCTCAAATGAAAGTGTGTTATACATGTATAGGTTTGAGGAACAAACATAGTTGCAATTAAGATATAACCAAAGAAATTTCATGACAATTATTGAATCTAAGTAGGCCCCTACCTAACAAAATTAGCTTTACAAAAAAGGCCTTCCTGACGTAAATTGTTTTCTTTTGAGAGAGAATGGTATTTTCTGGGTTAAGAATTTCCTGTATAAAGATAGGTTGTTCAAGGAGCCTTTGTTTTTCCGCTGTTGTGTGCATTAAGGGTATGGAAACATGATACATGTATATGCACCCAGAGTCCTGATCTATAGCTGTATAAAACTCAACATCTGGCATTGACGGTATGTTTAAAGGGTCTTAATTTATTTTCTTTGGGTAGAATTTAACTAGATAAAGTAACTTTGATTGTACTTCTTGAATATTGATATCACACTGGGATATAATTTAAACAAAAACATTACATGTGTAATTATGTCTAAATTTTTCTTGTCATTTCAAATTTTGATTCCTTGATTAAGGGATACAGAATCACTGCCACGAAGTGTGTTGGTGTGTCACAGAATCACTGCTACAGAGTGTGTTGGTGTGTCACAGATTCACATCAGCACAGTAACTGGTAAACTATTCATTCAATCCCATCACTTTTAATCTTCAACAAAATATTCAATACTGTTTTAATCGAAAATTTCTGGTGATTTTTGATGAAAATCTCTGGTGATTCTGACTTGGGCTGCATGTGCCCATCTTAATATAGGCAGGATTTCAACTTGGGGCTGGGGGGGGAGGGGGGGGGGTGGGATTGCCAAGAGCTCAGTGCCTGTCCTAATGCCTACCTTACTTCGTAGGTCCTGTGATGCAGTCACACTGCCATGTTTAATAAATGTGGTGGGAAAATATGATATGGTCGACACTTCAGGAAATACATGTATTCAGTTTGCTGGACCTCCAATACGGCTCTAGACATTTCAGAATAGCTACAACAGCGTCAGGGTCCACACATATTTTGCCACATGAAATTTAAAGTGATCGTAAACCCTCAGGTAATGTTTCCCTCAAATGAAAGACCATTGCGTGTGAAAATATTTATTGTATTTTTTTACGATTTTATTACATAGACTAGAGTAAATTGAAATTAAAGCGTGGTATTCTATGGTGGTCTGTTGCAATCATATTTAGGTCCAGTGACGTCACACTGCTTTCATACATATATTTCAAACTTTGTATGCACTTTCCAATGCTTGATTCAAGCTTAAGGTGTGTATACTTTGAGGTTCAACACAGACCCACTGTTCCAATGTGCATGTTTCACCAAAATCTGGGAAATTAAATGCAAGATTCAAATTGACTTGACTCTTTATGAATTACAATGTCCCAGATTTTGGTGAAACATGCACAATGGAACAGTGAGTATGTGTTGAAACTCAAAGTATACACACCCTAAGCTTGAGTCAAGCATTGGAAAGTGCATACAATGTTTGAAATGCAGCATCAAGGAGTGTGACGTCACTGGACCTAAATATGATTGCAACAGACCACACATAAATTACCACGCTGGCAATATACTCTATGTGACAAAATAAGTGCGAATCCAATATGGTCCATGGCAGCCATCTTGGATTACGTATCTCAGTGAAAATCAAAACCAATGGCCGTTTAGCAGTGTGAAGCACATTCTCAGAGTTTGAAGTGGATTGGTCAAACTGTTGTCGAGATATCGTTGCAAGATGTGGGATGGACAGAATCCAGCTATGTTCAATGGCAGCCATCTTGGATTACGTACCTCAGTGAAAATCAATACCAATGGCCGTCTAACTGATGTGAAGCACCTTCTCAAGTTTGAAGACGATTGGTCGGGTGTTCTCAAGATATCGCGTTCACAAGATGTGGGACGGACAGAATCCAATATGGTTGATGGCGGCCATCTTGGATTACGTACCTCAGTGAAAATCAATACCAATGGCCGTCTAACTGATGTGAAGCACATTCTCAAGTTTGAAGTCGATTGGTCAAATTGTTCTCAAGATATCGCGTTCACAAGATGTGGGACGGACGGAAGGACGGACGGAAGGACAGACGGCTAGCATGTCACACACAAGGTTATTTCATTCATATGATGACAGCCACGTTTGGTGGAGAAAGCCCAAGTACCCAGAGAGAACGGTCAACCATCGACCTTCTCGGGTTCCAGTGATGAAGTGTTTGCAAACAGTCCTGTGTAATGTAAGCACCAACAATTTGGCATTCAGCATTCAAAACTTTGTCATCAATAAACCTTTATGATTTCTCTACAGCTTTCACAGATCAAAGGCACTAGTCCACTGCATGCACATGTACTATGTATTTGGATCTAAACCAGCAAATTGTCGAGAACTTGGAAAAGAAATTGTACATGTAAGTATTAATTGCAATAAACTGTTGAACTCATCTGAGAACTGGTGTTTCTAAATATTGACATGATTAACATAAGTACTTACAGTTACACATTAAATCTTATCACTGTTTATTTATTCTTCTATAATTACTGCAGTGTTGATTTTTAATTTTTAGTTGACTATTCCAGCACATAGTATTCAAGCCCAAAACTAGCGGATTATCATTGTGTTACACCTATTGTTTGCAATTGGATTACAGCAGATTATTCAATTTGGTCATGGGATATATATCCTTATCTGATGGAACGGACTGGTAACTGGAGCTCATGGCAAATTCCTAACCCTCTATGGCTCCAATATGAAGCAATCTTATTTAATACACATAATATTTAATGTGTATATAGGTCACTGTTAATATTTAGTTCGTTTTTCCTGACCTTGCTTTGAAAATTACACAAATCGGTGCTTCCGTTTTAGCGCGAGTGATCATTCTCGCACTCCTTAGCTCCTCTCAATTAGATTTCGATTTTCAATTCAGGGGAGTGAAAAATATCTCCTGTGAATGAGGCCATTGTCACTTGATTGGTTGTTTTATAGCATGACCTTCATTATTTAAATACACACGCTAGATGCTATAATTATTAATTATTAAATTGCAACCCAATTGTATATGAAAAATAATGAAGAAAATGAGTAAGTTTTACTTGTGAAAATGTAAATCCCTCATCTATTTTAATTATTTGCCGTCAAAATATAGATGAGAGCTGCTCATGTTAAACAACCAATCAACATGATCAAGTGACATTGGGCTGATGACAATCACATTACATATCCAGGGGTCGAAGTAGGCCCCAACCATTAACAGGACATTTGTAAAAATTGTCCTGCATCCAATTAATATGTATGTAAATTATCTAAAAAAAACTACAGGACATGACAATTTCTTGCCTGACATGTCCTGCAAATAGATAGTAATTTCTAGCCCTGCATATCAGTCTCATCAGTCAAATCACACTTCTAAGAATTGTCTAGTGGAGCAGTTTTTAGCTCTCCTGCTGGTTTCAAAGAAGAAATACTAACAAGTTACATGTACTATGTGCGATAATTATTAAGTACAGATTTCTGATTAAATCACCATCTTTCAGCTGGAGGAGGGTTTCATCAACCACAAGATTTAACTCATCTCTGCACAACAACAGGTTAAAACTTAGAATGCTTTACTGGAACCAGACCAATACATGTACTTCCCGGACATTGTGTTTCATCACAATAAGTCGGTGATTACATTAGATGGTATTATTATTAAAATGGTGTCATCCAGTATCAATTTCATTGAAACACTGCCTGTCAGATTTTACTGGTTTTTCATCGAACATGTGAAGGTGATACTGGAATTCAACTGGTCATATATATTTTGGACTCACTCACCAATATTCAACCACCAGCACCTTATCTGAATATCAACCAATCGTAGGGCTAGCCTGTCTCATAGTCCGATACATTCGGGGAACATGAATATTGCCGGACAGGTTGAATTGGCGGATTAGTTCTTTTTTACCAATAAACAATCAATCACAGCTTGTCAAGGTCAGTCATATTCAATAGATGTCTACTCCATTAGTCGCTCATGTGGTATGGTGAAGAGTGTAGGTAAAATCCTTCAGGTGCTATCGTAAAAGAAAACAAGAGCCCAAGGGGCTTCAATATATGCCCGTATATCTGGAATTACACTGGTCTGAATTTCTAGATTGTTGCCTTGATCCGAATTGGTAGCTAGCAATCCAGAGAAAGGTCTACGATTTTATGCTTCTGAGAATGTTACATACATCACATCTTATATTGAATGATAAACTAAAATGGGCTGAACTCTTGGTAACTAGGTGACCTTGAAACAAGAGTCGAGAGCTCACATATCCCACACCGAAATCGACAATAGTCAAACACAAGAAAATAGTAGTTTTCTTTCAAATGGATTCCTTTCAGGCGAGAAAATTTTCCATGAAGGTAGAAGGATGTGAAGAAAGTGATGAAGTAAACCTTTGTTCTTGAGTTAATAAACAGATATAAAGTTCATAAAGGACTCCTCTCCCCATTAAATTAGTAAATGTATGGTTTTTATTTCACAACAATTTAAGTAAATGTAGCCATTTCTTACATGTATCAAACATGGGAGACAACTCCACAGGACAAATACCATATACATGTAGAGGAGACAAGTCTGAATATTCCAACCTAACACATATAGGCAGCTAAACTTGACTTTTGACAAATTGATCTCTCTTTGCAATGCGAGTAAGCTATACCCAAAGTTTGGTATCAATCCATACCTTGAAACTAGAGATATCGCATGGACAGCTGTTAATGGGTGAATGGACAGAATGCAACATCGCATTACATGATCTCATCTTCGACAGGTATATGAAAATGTGACTTTTAATGATTTCTTGAGTTTGGGGTCACAGTGACCTTGATCTTTGACCCACATTTTGGTATGTAACACATCATGTCCCTCTAATACTGGCACAAAAAAGGTTATTTTCAATGATTTCAAATTTTTGGGTCACAGTGAGCTTGACCTTTAATCTTGACCTACATTTTGGTACACGACACATTGTCTTCCCTCAATATCTCAATCATCTTCACAAGTCCAGGTAAATCCTAAATCCTTGGAGAGGGTTCACCTTGACATTTTTGGTCTTTCGAATGAGTTCTTGAGTCGACGCCTCCATTATACAATCTCGTACATTTCATCCACCGCGCTTGTTTTGAATAAGCAGGTCGGTTTCCCAAGCTTGCGGTTTTTGCTTTGACTTCCGATGTTGATTTCAACTTGACATCAAAGCAGTTGAGTCCGCAATGAAATTCAATCCTGTCATATCTCATACCTAGCAGCGGTTTGGCCTAATCAACTGGCTTAGCACGTTCACTGATTGGGTTGATTTAGAGGAAACCTCTATTTATATCCAGAACTCATATGGGTAACTAACCAAGCCAGTGTATCGATCGATACACTGGCTTGCGAGGATGTGTATCAATGATCATCATGATTTTTAACAATTTCATGATTTTGGGGGTCACAGTGACTTGACCTTCGGCCTTGACCTACATTTTGGTATGTGACACATCGTGTCCCCCCCATGTATCTACAAACACAAAAAAAGTTATTTTTAATAATTTCCTGATTTTGGGGTCAGTGACCTTTGACCTTCGACCTTGACCTATATTTTGGTATGCGACACCTCGTTTCCCCCTATTGAATCCACTCACAAAAAATTAGAAATTTTTAATGATTTCCTGATTTTTCGATCACACTGACCTTTGACCTCTGACCTTGACCTACATTTAATATGCAACACATCGTTCCCCCCCTAGGGCATCCACTCACCAAAAATTAGAACTGTAGATAGAAAACTGTCAATGATCAATGATTTCCTGATTTTAGGCAACAGTGAACTTTGACCTCTGACCTTGACCTCAATTTTGGTACGCGACACATCGTCTCCACCTAGCGTATCCACTCACAAAAAATTGCAACTGTGGATAGAAAACGTTCACAGATATAGACCGGACACAAACACTTCAGTGATTTCCTGTTTTTTAGGCCAGTGACCTTTGACCTCTGACCTTGACCTTCATTTTGGTACGCGACACATCGTCTCCCCGTAGGGTATCCACTCACCAAAAATTTGAACTGTAGATAGAAAACTGTCCCAGATATAGACCGGACACATAATACGTCCGCCTTTTGGCAGGCGTATAAAAATCTGACCTCGAAAAAAATGGGTTCATTTTTGTTCATATCGAATCAGCCCTCCATTAACCCATCGCAACCCATAATTTTCCCATCAATCATGTCAATCCGCAAATGATGGGCAGCAATCCCAGCAGTTTACCACCACGATCTCAGCAACTACTACACCAGATCTGATTCCATCTCCCATCTCGCCAGCTACAACTGTTGTACAAGAAAACTTATTGATGCAGATGCATCAATGCCGGCGGAAACGTTTGCAGCTTATAATCTGCGTATTACAATCCGATTACGTGTGCAACTGGTGAATACAGGTCAAGATGCACCATTATGGTTAGAAAAAAAACGTTGATTTGTTTGTTTTCATTAAAGGTTTGACTAATGTAGTTCGCGCAAGGACCCATCTGGAAAGTGTGGGGTTAGCCGGAAGTTTAAGTGCTCAGGGGTTTTTCTAGACACTTTTTTCATCGTGGTAACCACGATGAAAAACAATTACAAATTGAGTTTTTGCAAAATTTTGTAAATTGAGTTTTATTGCCGAAAATTGAGTTTTCTAAAATTTTGAGAATTTACGCGCCGAAGGCGCGCGAAAAATTGAGTTTCTACGAAATAAATTGAGTTTCTGAGTAATCTAAACGGAGTTTCGTCGTCTGTTATCCCCCTCCCCCAAAACCCCCGCGAGAAAAAAAAAAAACGTGTGACCAGCCACGCCACTCGAGTCGAGATAAGCACTCAGGATTTGTAACTGATGTGCAGACAGATAACTTGTGTACCTTTATTATTCAATCGTATAGCTCCGATAAGGACGTCTGGTCTTGAACTGTTCTCATTTCAGTCGTATAGGTCCGATAAAGACATTGTCCTGAACGTTTCTCATTTCAAAGCAAATTGTTCGGCCACGTTTTCGACGATCGAACTAGTCCGCCATTTTGATATTTCAAAGTTACGTCCCCGTTTTAGTCCACTCGGGAACCACTGCTGTCATACTGCTGTGGCTTATGAGTCTGGTCTCCGAGACACGCTGTCCGTCAATCTCCGGAACCAAGACAACGGGCAAGCATTTTCTCTCTCAGTCAACATTTCACTTGGATGCGTGTGACGTTGAAAGACGTTTCCCCAGAAACAAGAAACGAACAAAACAGACATTCCCCAAAATACAGCAGATGTACCATTTGAGAATAAATACACAAAGTGAGCAATGCAGATTGGTGTAAAAACAAAAGATCCACACTCTCTCCTGCGCAACTGGGGATCTACATGCGGGGGCATATGCTATAACATACAAAATATACGTTTTTATGAATAATTTTATTTCTGCCCGATGGAAATTTCTGAAACCCCAGTATGTTTTGTAAACAAGTCCCACACCACATACTACAAAATAGGGTGCATATTGAGTTTAATTTGCAATTTTTGGCCATTTATCTGCATTTACCAAGCAGCATTGGATTTTTTTCGTGAAATCCACAAAACTTCACAACCACCATTGTTTTATTTTTTACGTCTCTTATTAACATTTTTATTGCCATTTATTTCTTCATTTCTTTCCTGTCACTTACAAATACCCAGACACTTACAATACTCAACCACCAACTTTGTCAAGGATTGCTTAACTCATGGAAATGGACAAGGGACAATTTTTATTTCTTGACTATAAGTATAGATTTTTTAAACTAAAGTAAGCTATTTGTAGGGAAAATATTTTCACCTTTGACCTATCACAATCCAGAGCTAAAGTACTCTCCCCCACCCCCAACATAATCGACCAAATAGAACTTCCCGAGATAACTTGGATTTTAAAACTCTCTTGTTTTATTCGCGCTCATTTTTTAATTAAATGAAGCTATCTCTGAGGGAAGTATTTCTACTTAACATCTTTAGCCAAAATATAATCGGCCAATCACAGTTGGATAGCAAACAAACTTGTATGCAGCTATGTATGACACGCAACTTTGCTTGATGAGCTTCATAACATTACTGACACGATGAAAAATTGTCGCGAATTTATTTATTGTAAGTGTCCTACTAAAAAGATAAAAAAAATTGAGTTTCCAGACTGCATGCGATGAAAAACCCGAAAAAATTGAGTTTTGTTGTTTATTTTGCGCTTTTCATCTTTTTGAAATTGAGTTATATAAAGGAAAAGTGTCTAAAATAACCCCTGGCTGACTGCTTGCTGGCAAAGTGTGCACATGAACCGCATATCAAACTAGGACTTTAAAAGTAATGTTCTCTGGTTGACGTATTAAGTCACTTCACACAGTCTGATGTAAGAGTTCGCGTTGTGGCATTATATGGGACCCATCATCAAGCCACTATTTCTTTATTGATGTAGGTCATTGTAAATTAAGCCTAGATCGACTTTTTCTACACATCAATCCGATCCGCGTGTTATACTGTTTCGAGTTTTTAGTAACTCGCAGTTCAATCTCAAACATTTTGCTGCAGACGTACACATGGTACAGGTGAATAACTTGATCATGTATGGTCATCGACTTGGTCTCTCAGCCATAATAAAATAGTACTAGATGACATTTATTCGATGAATTCATTATAAAAGAATTACTATTGATGTGTTAGCCACGAACGGGTAATACAATCCTGTCGTTTTACGATAGGATATCAGTTGGATCAATCCACGGCACGTCGGTGAAGTATGGCTCGAGAAAACACCTGTTACTCATCCAATATCAAGATGGCCGCTCCCATGTTTAGCGAATTCAGAAATCCGGCGGCGCAGCGCCGCCGGAAATGAATTTGGAGAGCCTGGAGTGTATTTCAAGAGATTGCATACACAATACATTTAAATGAAGGTCACTTTAACTCTAATTTGGGCCCCCAAGACATCATCATAAATCCAAGTGATATTTATTACGCAATTACAATATCTGGAATAGCCATCGAGAATCATTTCAAACGGCAAGATTATTTTCATGCATGTAAACTACAGGTGACCAAATAACCGCTTCTGCCATGATTCCAGTGCGCTTTTGAGCTGCAAACATCTGACCACGTGTTGCGGAAGTGTGACGACTTAGAGACCCAAATTATAGTCATGTGACCTTCATTTAAATGTATCGTTACACCTGCTCATTGACCTCACGGCGCGAAATCATTCCGGTAAACAGAGACAAGTGAAAGAAAATGGTGTGTGTGGATTTAAGAAGCTACATTGTATATCAAATATTCTCTCGAAGACCCAAATAAACAGTGGTGATTGATAGGATATGGATCTGTAGAGGAAGTAAGTTGCTAAACTCATTCACACCATACGTTTAGCGTAAATAGTCCCCCCCCCCCACCTTCCCCATGTCAGGCAAGGGGGACAGGGTTTAGAACTTGACTTTGGACACAACTTTGCACTTAATCAATGAATATTGACCATCATCAGATATCACATCCAATCATCTATGGTTTTCTCTATCTACAGGCCTCAATTTAAGGTGGTAACCTGTTTTCAGGTTGCCTAGAGGTTGCTATATGAAAAATAGTGGTAACCTATTTTCAGGTCCCCATAATTCCGACTAATAATATGACAATAGGTTAATAATTATGCAATAGGTTGCCATAGGTTACCAGTGTAGATTTCATGGTAACCTGTTGAGAGGTTACCATCAGCACTCCTTAAATTGAGGTCTGTATCTACTACGATACCCTCGATTAATAAATGGCCTAATTATTCTGTAACAGCTGTGTGGCTATAAAACTTAGCAGGCCTTAAAATGTGGAAGGAACGACCGTTCAGTTCGCCTGACGGTTACGCAAATCGAAAGATGCAAAACCGATTATTCGTTCGCCTAAATTATGTCCCAAACTCTGTGTCACAATTTTAATAAATTCCTGTTGTAACCTGAAAATCATTTCCGATTGAAGCATGGGCTGTACACACCAGAGTTTCGATGTTAACTTCACACACAAGAGCCCCAGTCAAGGGGAGATAATTGAACACGAAACCCATGTGCATTTTGAATACTCGGATACTAGATATTACAGCCCCGGTGTACAGTACACCCAAGAATTAAACTGGTCAAATTCGCGAAGGATAACCGAAAAATGTCGCGAACCGTTCGCGAACGTTTCGCGAACGATTCGCCAGTACCTCTCGCCATACCTTTGGCGAGAAAATGTCAGAATTGAACCTTTCGCGAAAGGAATACGCGAACGATGTTTGAGGAAATACATGTCGTAAAATGTTTATATTATTGTCTGTCAACTATTTATTTTTCATTTGCTCGTGTGTTTTGTTTTTAATGGCATTAATTAGGTCCATATACCTTATTTTGCGAATGAATTGCAACTATAAAATCACGACGACGTATAGGCCTACCGCGGTTTTCTTCGTCAGTCCTAGACTGGATCCAGCCCCTGTTCCATAATGTATTTTAAATGGGAAACAAGAGGAAGCAACTCTGTCTATTAAGAAATGCTTGAAACAGGGACTGGACGGAATGTCACAAGGGAGCTAACTTTGCAAGAAAAAATGCACAATATACTGTGCATTTTTTGTCACCAATGAAAACTCCGTATTCTGACTCCGCCCCCAACTCAAAGGATTTGATTGGTTCGTTCATATACGCACGCTAGAAGCAATGCGTTCATGTGACGTCAACAATGAGAATGACGTTACTACCATGACCTCAACAATGGGAATGACGTTACAGCCGAAACGTCACAGTATGGCACTAGAATGAAATTGATACAAATGTTGCGACCGAAGGTAAAAACATGTCAATCGTCCAGACTAACCACGCCTCCAGATGGAATCTTTACACGACGAAACCCATCAAATCGTCCAGTCTCTATTTTAAAAATAATTTTTTCATTTTTTTTTTTTTTTTCATTCTATTTATTTATTTATCAAACGTATTGTATATATTTATTAAAGATCATTTTATTATTATTAAATAGTACATATGAAATAGAGACTCGTCCAGTCTACGTCAGTCCATGAGCAAACCGTGATTCACCCAAAATCGAGATCGTAAAATCGGGAGCTGTATCACCGTATTCATCTAGTCAAAAAGTCGCATAATCTGCCCCTTATTTGAGTTCATTGTGCTGTATGGCTTGTTTTTGTAACTCAAATCTTTCACATCCAAATGAACTTCGCAGTGCATGAAGCTGATATAAAACATGGCGTCAGCCAGCGGTTCATAAGAGGCGTGTCCAGTTGCTATGAAGAGGGGAAACAACTCTGAGCAGACATTTAAAAAAATGTTATTGCTTTACTGGCGGAACAGAGGTTATTCTTGACAAAAAAATTCATCTACTGTTTCCAAATTCAACAGAACAAACTCAGTTTTTTCAGCACGCCCGAATGTCTGCAAAAAGTCATTTTTTAAAAGTTTTCATCCCATGAATTAAAAAACTCATTTTTTAAAAAGTTTTCATCACATGAAGAATAAACACTCATCATTTAAAAGTTTTCATCTTTAACGGGATGCATTTATATTGCAGTGGCAGAGAGCGGCATTTTGTTTCAAGACAATGATTCAAATCAACGAGATATGATATAATTTTAGAGGAAAATTGGTGTGATTAATAACAAGAGCCCAAGGGCCTTCAATATACGCCGGTGTATCTGGAATTACATTGGTCCAAATTTCAATGTTGTTTGATAGCTTCGATTCCAATTGGTAGCTAGCCTACAATTTTGTGCTTCTGAGAATGTAACATATATAACATCTTATATTGAATGATAAACTAAAACGAGCTTAACTCTTGGACTCAACCCAATCAACCCATTGGACTGTTTACCTGAGACAATGACCCAGTTTACATACGAATCGCCATTCTTCGGTCCTTTCTGCTCCGACCAAGGTCACGTGCTCCGGCTGACGCATAGGGGATTTCCAACTCGAGTTGGTCGGAACGGAGGCTGAAAGGACCGAGGAATGGCGATTCATATGTAAACTGGGTCATTGTCTCAGGTAAACAGTCCAATGGGTTGATTTTGAATTGACGGCTAAAACTCGGATAAAGCACCTGGTGTTGACGAACCGAGTGTGCATGAGCATCGCTGGGGGTCCTAGGGGAAAGGTGGTATAGTTTTTGGAGAAGATAAAGCTTTATTTACGCCCGTTTGGCGACAAGCCTTGAACAGTTTCCAGCCTGTTCTCTTTTTATACGATCAATGTGGCGCCGGCATATAGATTGTCCCAGCCGCCTGTAAGTGCTATCCATGGATTATTTTTTTAATAGCCGACCTCTTCCACACCGGGGGTCTGGATAATTTCTGGAAAAGCCCATTCATTATTCGAAATATATGTGTGAATAGTTCGATCGTGCTATAAGACAACCCATTTCATGGAACAATATCAGTTACATTTTAATTGTACTTATTCGACATACATTTGTAGGATCTGCTATGAGTGGGTCTACTTACCATCCACCATACACTGCTGAAAATGAGAACGTGTGATCAAAATTATGTATGGTAGACAGTTTTCCAAAATTTTGGTAATGCTGTTGTTGTTGTTGGAACTTACCTTCTGAAAATTATAATCTTCTATAGGCTCAATTTCTATGACATCACTTTCAACAGGATCAGCACTGTCAATAGATTCTGTTTCCATTGTAATTGTTTATGTCAAAACCTTTGTTGTTCTTTTCTGGAGAAAGTGTGACATTGTATTTGGCCAATATTTACTGCGGCAAAACGACAATCGGCATCCACATGGGAGTAGGACACCAACACAGAGCTGTCATTTGTGTGCCCCACGTCCTTATCCTACCACATAATTAGTTTTACATAATTCCTATCTTTTCCCCGAACACCCTACTTCCATTTAGATATCGAATTTCGTACATGAAACCCGTGTAAATATGGAATGCCATCGAATTTGAGTCACCATAATTTGCAGTATCTTCTCATTGAAAAATGTCTAGCTCCAGTGCGCATGCGTACAGCGATAAATTTCCCAGCAGGCACGGTACCACCGGAACACGGTGTCTGCTAAATAGTTTTGCCCAACGTGTTTCTTGACAACCCATTAAATAGGTTTAATTTGATCAAGATATGGGATATTGCTGATGACGTTCACTGTACATGACTTCGTATTTTCAAGAAAAACTCATCGTTGCACTCACAGGGGGCTTGTACTTGGTCGGCCTATTAATTATGATATTAATATACTCCCCTCCTACTCTATAGTATATTTTTATTATTAAAGGTTATACAAAATGGTCTCAAAATCTGCTACTTTTTTGTGCTAAATTGTTGTAGAGGTGATTATATAGACTTGTTCTACATTTTTGTATGTTTTCAAACTGCCCAAGTTTGGAAATAGCAGCAGTAAAGTGCGACAATTTCACGCCCCTTTCAAAACGGCGAAAGCTGTGACCGCTTGATCTGTGACGTCACAACCTGATTACGATCTCGCTCAAATGCCTGTTGTGACGTCAAAATGTCAGCGACATCACGTTAGAACTCCCACAGTTGGGTGAATCTTTCGTAACAACGCCCGACGTCATAGCCGTTTACGGCGCAATCGTAATCAGGTTGTGACGTCGTACGTGCACCAGAGGGCATGGCTCCAATACGTTTTCTCCGACATGTGTGCTATTCACGTCCTAAAACCCACTTCGACGACATTATTCAAGAAAAAATACTAATTTAATGTCCGTAACACTACTGGGTATAACCTTTAAACATGAGCAGTGTCACCATTCGCAACTTCTCGGGGATCTCCGGTTTGAGTACACACTTAAATTATATCAAACCCTATTTCGTAGGTCCTGTGACGTTAGTCACACTGCCATGTATCTATAACAATATACTGAATTGTGTGTATTGAGGATGGCAAGTTGGTAATAGCAGTGTAGATAAATGAACTAACAAATGATGGAAAATTAGCATTTCCTATTTCATACAAGGCAGTGCGACTAACGTCACAGGACCTACGAAATAGGGTTTGATATAATTTAAGTGAGGCTTAAGTGTGTACTCGAGAGATGACTTGGGGTCCCTGTGTGCTACCATGAGAGAATTTATTTAGCGTCTCTAATTAACAGTGGGAACTATTAACTTTTCCAGATGTCACCGCTGGTGAGTCGTTAGCGTAGCAACTATTATCGCCCTCAGTTTCTATTACCCTGGACACTGATCAGCCCAGCAGTACAGCACGAGGTGTTGGGGGGAGAGTCCGAGAGAGCGGGGTACCCCCCCCCCTCTCGGCATTAGGCGATTTTTTTTTAAATTAGCGTAGGGAATGGTGCTCTGTCAGAGCAGTTGAGAAGTAAATGTTTCTAGTCCCAAATAAGACAGGAAACTGGAAAAGAAACACAAATTTGAAGTGAGAAAGGTCAAGATCAGAGATTTGTTAGAATGCAAGAATCAAATCAGGCATCACCAGAGAGCCATTCTCCATGGATATATTTATTTGGCATTCAACTTCAAGGTACCTCATCTGAAGAGAGTACATAATAATAATCAATGAACAATAAAGCACACACGAAAAAAATAAACAACTGATTATAGGTTACTGAATTTAAAACACAACGATGATTTTATTATCGATTTCTTCAGTAATAACAGATAATAGTGTCATTGTTGTGTTTAAATTTAGTAATTTCTCTCATAAAATCCAGTCATTTTTTATTTCTTTTCGAGGTAGAACATTTTTTAACTAATGACTGAACTGAAGAAATTATACAATGTTGTATAGGCTGGATATATAAAACGGCAGTATAATATGCCTTCAATCTCAACGGAATTCCAAGACCAGCACATGAGTGAAAACGGATACCATCGGAATATGTGTCAACATTACAATGTATGGTCAGTTAGGCTAAAAATAGATTACTCAGGAATCTCCAGTTTAATACTAGATTCAAGTGTACTATTAAGCTAGCCATATTATAGATAACTCATAGTAGATGTAGATCTAATAGACTGATTACGACGTACGAGCGAGCGCACACATGCATGTGTGCTTTTTAATATAGATATAATTAAAATATTTTTTGGAAGCTGACATTTTAGAACAACAACAACGACCACCGAAAGCCAACAAAAGATTTACCTTCATTGGACCTCTGACGTTTCTGTGAGAAGAAGTTTTTCAAAGTTGCTTGGCGCATCCTGACAATGATTTATAAAATACATGTAAAGTGATATTCGTGGCTCGGTAAAACTTCGCAGCAGACGAAATAACAACCTCCATTCTCCAATCAAACGATTTGCTTCCTTCATGCATCGTGGCATATACAACTCGCCTGACGCGAGATTCGAGAAGCCTGGCGTGGACTATTAGGGGGAAACATGGCGGAGCTACCTGGAAACGTATAATGCCGACATATTTTGGCAAGTACCACTAAAGTTACTGATATTTTCGAGTGCTGGGCGCATCATTTTTATTTTGCTTTAGTGCTGGGCGGCCGAAGTCAGTCCCAGCCGCTTAAAAGTCACAGTGAAGTATACAGCCAAGGGTTCTCGATGGGCATGACAGTGCACTCGAGTCATCAGTAAATAATAAAAAAATAATTATAAATCAAATTTTCATCAGAATTCGATCAGCTCAGAACTTGCTGGTAACAATGCCCTAATGCACGTTCATGCCAAAATCAAGGTTCTGTTGTAGATTTGGGGCCCATTGATGTGTCAGTGGCTACAGAGGAAGCACTGCAAAAATTGAAAGGGGTGGGGAGTACGTGCACGTGTGGTAGCCTTGCAGGAAGAGGGTAGGTTGCTTAGTTTTAATCATTTTATGCAGGCGATTGGATCATGGAAAGTTGAAATAACGGCTCAAGTAAATGCATTGGATGTAGAAATGGGCCAGTTGCATGACGATGTCAAGGCATAGGCCTACCAGCTTCAGTTAGGCCAGTTGGATGAGAAAATAGTGGTACAATGTCAACAACTAGGTCATCAAGTAGGACAAGTGGATGTTAAAGTTGACGAACTAGGTCAACAAGTAAACACTAAAGTAGGTCAAGTTGATGGTAAGATGGAGCAAGTGGGTTTAGCTATGAGGACTGTTGTTGCATTGCTTAGTGCTCTAAGTAGAGACGGGTTAGAGATTTCATCACATGCGACGTCGGGACCGACAACGGGGGACGCTGGTCAGGCGGATCCAACTCGTGTTGTTGTGAATAATAGACCTGAACAATTGATTGAGGGCGGGGGAGAGACTGCAAATCAACTGAATGCAGCCCCTGTTCATCAAAATGAACCACATGTTCAAGTAAATGCACCAGCTGCCCTTCCCGACCCCCCATGTCCACTAGATCTAAATGGAACAGCAGGACTGGGCGCTGGTCTGGCGTTTCCAGCGGACACTAGGGATGTAAATAATGTATTCCATCAGTTACCGCCCAGTGGTCACACTTCAGTTCCGAACTTCCAATGCCCAGTAAATAGGAATGGATTGTTTTTAGACAATGCTATGGTAGAGGGACAATATCCCCAAGGGGATATAGATAATGGCAATCTGCCCGATGTGTCCACTACTGATACCGAGGGGGAGGTTGAGGCCTCTCCTAGTAAATGTAGCGAATGCTCGTCCAGATCCAGATCAACCGAGCGACATGTATCCCAAGAACGCCACCGTAGCCAAAGTCCCCGGCTTCCCAAAACTTTAGTATTTTCAGGAATCAGCGGGGACTGGGTTCCATTTAGGGTTAAATTTGAGTTGGAGGCTGAAAGTAGAAAGTGGAATAAAGACCAGTGTCTTAAAAAAATAACTGATTGTATTCATGGCGGTGCCTTGGTGTTTTACAACTATCAATCGGAGGCCGTCAAAACCGCGTTTGATTTGCTCCTCCTCGTGTAGTTAGGCAGCGGTTGCAGGCGGAGGTGCAGGGTTCCGAGGATACTTTAGAGGAGTTTGCTTTTAGATGCGCTAGATTGGCAAGGGACGGGTATCCGAATGCACCCGAAAAGATTATTGAGTCAGTAGTGGTGGAACATTTTCTCAGGGGATGCAGGGAAATACAGGCTGTGAGATTTGCTATGGAAAAGAGCCCCACAACAATATCAGAAGCCTTGAGTTATGTGAACTCCTCACGATATAATCTGAGAGAGTTGGATTTTCAGACGGTTACATGTAGGACTGTTAATGTTGATTTAGTAGGGGAGGCTTTTCCTGATGCTTGTAAGGCAGAAGGGGAAGGGATAAATGAGAGGGTCCCCTCGCCGTCGGTCATCGCGACCCTTCCGTCCACCGCGACTCCGTTACTCGTGCCGTAAACCCGGCCACATAAGCCGTTTTTGTCCCACTAGACATGGTTTAGATGGGTGGGCTGAATTAGCAACTGCAAATGACGGGGGTGGGGTCGTCCACGGGAGGCGAGGCAGGTGTTACTGAACTTACTGCAGCAGTCAGAGATGTTACTCTCTCTCGTTCCCAGGGGTGGGCGATGTCCATTCCAGTTAAGGTTGGGTCTGTGCCGGTGACTGCTGTGGTAGACACGGCCGCCCAAGTCACCGTCATGAATGAACATCTATTTGCTAGGTTGGGTCTTCAGGGGTTGTCGTCTTCGCCTATTCGGTTGACTGGTGCATTTCGAGGAATGACCAGTATGGGAATGCTAGTTCGGCAGGTCCTATTATCCATCTCCGATTTTCACTGTACTGGAAATATAGTGGTGGCACCCTTGGTTGACGACCTGTTGCTAGGCTTCGATTTCCTATCAGCCTATAGATGTGTTGTAGATTTTAGGGATAACACCTTGGTCATTGGAGACACCAAGGTTTTTGCAGTTTGAATTTTTATGGAATGGTGACTTGTTCAATGTGGGATCCATTTCGCTCTGCCAGTAACTGATAAATGGTGAAGTTAGTTGATGGGCCATTGGTGACGCATTTTGTGTATGCGTCTGAAGCGATGTAGTATAGTGTCAGCTTGGTGGAGATATATGGATGTGTACCATCACGTGTATGCAGTGATGGATATATTGTATTTGGTTTTGATTTTCTATGTGAAATTTTCTCAGGGAAAGAGGTATTTGTCTTCCAACCAATCATAACGACATACCAAAGATATACTGGACTCCCAAAATGGATAAATCACCATACAAAGCTAGATTCATAGCTGGTTCTAGAAGCTGCACCACCAAGCTTCTTTCAACCCTATTGACGAGGGCCCTTCAGGAGGTAAAAGCATTTTGGGAAAGGTATTGCGCCACTATTTCTAAGAACTCTGGCATTGAATGTATGTGGATATTGAAAAACTCAAAATGTCTTACGGAAGAACTTGATGCTAAAGGCCACATACCGTACAGACATGTATCCACATGGGATTTCTCGACTCTCTATACTACAATCCCTCATCAGGACATTATTGACCGTATAAGTTCATTAATAGTATCTGGGTTCAAGAAAACTGATCGTAGATATATTAATGTCGAAAGCCATAAAGCATTCTTTAGCTCGACTACATACAAGAGATATCATTCATGGGATGTTTCTTTGTTTATAGACTTGCTTGAATTTCTCATTAAAAATATCTATGTGAAATTTGGCACTACAATATATCAGCAGCATATAGATATTCCAATGGGTACTAATTGTGCACCCCTTTTGGCTGACTTGTATCTGTTCTCTTATGAATATGACTATATGCAGGCGCTTTCAAAAACCAATCCATTCAAAGCCCGTTCCTTCTCATTCACCAAACGCTATATAGACGATCTTCTCGCTGTGGATAATCGCTATATAAATGACGCAGTGAAGGATATATATCCACCTTCACTGGATTTGAAGGAAACTACAGATAGCCCTACAGGCACATCTTATTTAGATCTCTATCTCTACAAAAATGAAGCGGGCATTCTCTCTCGTCGACTTTATGACAAAAGAGATGATTACAATTTCGACATCGTAAACTATCCCTATCTGGATAGTAATATTCCAGTGGGACCTGCATATGGCGTATACATATCTCGCTTAGTAGCATTTGCTAGATCCTGTGTTAAATGTGATGATTTTAATCAACGTCACAAAACATTGTTGCAGAAACTTATAAAACAGGGCTATTCCACCAAGCGCCTCCACTCAAAGTTTCTCAAATTTGGCGATACATATCGCATGCTGATAGCAAAGTACGAACGTAGCGTGCAAGATCTATGGCGCTACGTTTCGTAACTTGTGTCTAATTCCGCTTAACCCGGGGCTAGGGGCCGTATGAACACATGTACTTCAATATCCTCATGGTGCTCATATGAACAGTCACAATCAAAGCGTGACTGAGATACATCTTTTTTGGATAACGACTCTAAAACGAATATTATGGATTAAGAATACTGATCAGCGATACGGATTTGATATTTTTGAAACATCATGGTCTTGCCGGCATCATTGAAAACTGTTGACCGCTTCTCTCTTGCAGGAAACAAGCCTATGTTTATGTATACTATGATTGTCTTTTTGAATTTGATGCTAATACTGTTATATGGAAAATGGAATAGGTCTTCGGATTATGGACGCGGATATTCTCTAATGGACCACGGCTGGATTATGAATGACGGACTAGACGCTTGTAATTATCCTATTTGGGGGTTGATTTGGTTTTGTTGTACAGGATGTTTTTTGAGGCATTGTGGAATTGAGGACAAAAAATATATATAAAATTCTAGACCCAAACCGTTGTTAATGTGTTGTGTAATGTAATGTGTATTTTGGAACTATTTTTCTAGAATTATGGTGTGTGTTGGAGAACCCTCGTGTGTATTCGAAAGTTGGATGTTCGGAAATTGTGATGTTTGCTGCGGCGTTATACGTGTAGTGTGTTATGGGAGTATATGATGCGTTGTGATGAACTAGGTGTTTATGTAATCTGTGTGAGGGAACCGGGTGCTGGACGCCTGGGTTCGATGGTTGCTGTGTGATTAGAGAATTTCTGTGTGTGAAGATTCTTTGTGGTATATATACGCGTCAATCGCGTTTCTATGTGACTTCTATTGAGATTGTATAACTGTGTGTTCTCTGCGGGGTTTTCTGTGTGTGATAAGCTATGTGACACGTTCATGGAAGTCTGTGGTAAAGTTAATATATGAAGTGACTTGGAGAAGATACGGTATGAGAATATGTATAGTTCGGATAGCCATGTCGAAGACCTGGGGTTGAGGGAGACGTCCCTCTTCATCCCATGCCTTCACCATGAAGCCCTGATGAGAGTTGTCTATCCGATATCTTGTAGTACGCGTTATGATTTATTGTGAATCCGGTGGGGCAGGATAGCTACCACTCGGGGAGTGAATACATGCGTCATTATTCGATTATAGCCTCAACCCTTTTCTAGTTATGAGCTCAATGATTTTGTGTGAGCTTGACACCTGTGGAGGTGTAGCAATTATGGTTATGTTCTCTCTGGTGGGGTAGCCGTTTGCGAGGGTGTATGTACCTTGGGGTCAGTGGGCGTGTGATGCGCACACACGTTTTTGGCTCTTCGTGCGTGCGCCCTTGAACTTTCCACTCGAAACTGTTGGCTGCTGACGAAGGCGAGCCTTGAAATTATTAGGGGAGGGAGAATGGGGAGCTCAATATATAGTCTGGACAGCCAGTAGTTTATAGGCTTGTTCCAGTAGTGGATTGTATGACGGACTGGTGCTTATTGCGGCCATGTAGCTGGTAGGCTGGCCTGCCAATTTATAGTCTGGATACCAGTCGTGGGTTGGATGGTGTTCTCGTATTTATTGCGGCCATGTAGCTGGTAGGCTGGCCTGCGGATTATATTTTTAAGAATTAAAGTGAGTAGTCCCATGCGGTTGGTTGTATTTTTATTTTTGAGGAATAGTGATCATTCATATGAGGCCGACCATTTGAGCGAGATTTTTAGTGGGTTTCGGTGTAATTATAGACAGTCTGTTAATGAGACTGGACTAGTGGGTGGTTACCATTTTATTGAAGTTGGGTGCTTTTAGGGAGCATTGTACCTTTGTACACTGCATGTTACGGATTTTGACACATGGAATATAACATGGAGAATTCACGTCTTGTCTCGTGTTTTAGTAATCATTGGCGGCGCTAGAACAGCAGTTGCCTGCGATGGGAAAGGTTCTATCTAGGCGAAGTAAGACCTTCGCCAAAAAGAAAACAGGGAGGGGTGTTGTAGAGGTAGCTATACGCTTGTGAATGTTAATCCCTGGCGTGTCGAAATAAATCGTATATGCCAGGGGATAGCATGATTTCCGGCTATAGTTCCGATCATTACCGAGCCGAACCGGTTTGGTCCCGAAGAGAGAGGTTCGGAATACTTCGGGGCACGGACGATTCGAGAGTCTGCCCGCTCTGTTGTTCAGATTGGGTTGGGACTTTGAATGAACGAGACATACATGATTTCGGGGGGTCGGATAGGAAGATTTTAATGGGGGATCTTTTAGCTCTATATCGTGCTAGGTGTTGCTAGGCAGGGCACACCTATTTCTGCGACATCTGGCGTCAGATTATAAAATTAATTTTGTAACGGTTGAGAACCAATACGCCTTTGAACCAGACTGTGATAAATTCCCGGTAAACCAACGCGGGGTGGAAGTCGGCCATTTGTCCTCTCTCTTCGCGTTCCCCACCTTCCCTGTTTTCTTGGCCGGCTTTGCACAGGTTGAGTGTATGTAGATTGTTTTACCGGGACTCGGTCATCCTGATATTGGGCTATTCTGGTCGCGATGATTCTGTTTACACACTGGCTCTATTGTGCAACACGAGGGATTCTTTTTCTGGAATCACCCGGTTGACAATGGACTTTGCATGTGCTCCGGTGTTCTTTCAGAAGAACACCTCAACCGATGGCAGATAAACCGGGTTGTTTTACAAGAGCACCCCACCTCGCACTCGTCCTACATAATTGTAATCAATACATCCCTTTAAAGCACACTTGTCACGTAACTCTATTGTCCCAAAGCTCCATTATTTTCAAGGGATGGAGAGTTGCTCGAACTTGGCTTTCTACGGAATGGAGAGTTAACGTAGCTAGAGCCTGTACCAGCCTCAAGAGAAACATACTAAGCTATGAGGGACTCGTGTTCCTCTATGATAGTATGCTTGTGAAACGTTTATATACATGGCAGATAAACACATCACTTTAGTGATGGGATGAGTGATTTGCATATTACGAGTTGAGAGTTCCAACGGGGTTGTCTCCCATCCCATAGGCATGAATGATCGAGGTGGAATCACACCAGGTCGGAAACGACTAATCTGTCGATCTTCAACCATAAACAGTTCGAGTTACTGTCATATGCACAATGTCCTGCATGTAAGACCAAGCGCACCAGGTAGAATCAGCGAGCGTAATTAGAGTTCATCACTTACAATGTTAACTTCATGTCTTCTTAAATGACACATTACCGTGACATCCTCGTCACGACATATACTGCTTTGGTAGTTAAACTAGTATCGGCGTTAAAACCATGGCCTTTGTGAGTGGGTGGGTCGGGGCTCGGCTCCATTATTTTTAAGGAATGGAGAGTTACTCGGACATTCCCCTCTACGGATAGTTTCAAAGGACGACTGTGCGAAGATGGGAAAAACGAGAGTTGTCTCCCATGCTTCTCGAGTCAACAGGACGGCGGCTCCTGTGTTGAAAGTGAACATTTCTCGGCTGTAGATCCATTTTTTTCAACCAATCCGAACGAGTCAAGAAGTGTATACAATAAAAGTACACAGCAATACATTAGAATTTCCCCTCGCACAGCGAGAGAAGTAGCAATATTTTGTCCTACGTCCATAAATAATATCTCCTTCATTGTTCAATAAATCACTCCAGCCCTGTGGCGTATTCTTCTATACATACATTATAACAGGAACTGCCGTAAATGTAGGGCTATTCTTTGGTTGTCGCCTGCTGAGCGTTGATTGCAGCCTAAGCAGCCAAAATTTGACGCGTCTGTATATGGCAATGCATTAATTTACTGCCTTACATGTGTGATAGGTGGCACAATATATTAGTATTGTATTCAAAGCCGTGTTATATTTTCGAGTCGGAGTGTACAATTCATGCACGTCTGAGGTTTTTTTGGTGCTTCCGAAGTGTCTAGTCGGCAGTTTCCATAGCGTGGGTAAAGCGTCACCCACCGCCATTTTCTATTCTGACGGTACGCAGTCGAAAGTTACGCTGTTGTTTTCGATTTTCCGGTAATCTCTTGTGAGTATCTTCAATTGAATTATTGTTCTCTTGAAAGCTTGTAACTCTCGCACAATAGTGGTCAATTGTTAGAGTTTAAATTCATTGATGTAGATAAGTATATGCATTTTTGTGTCCGTCAAATTGAGCGCGAATTACGTTCCATGTGTTTCCAATATGCAAGGACTTGGTCTGATAGAAATCTGTCGCATATTGTAGTTATCGCCGTCTGATCGTAACGTAATACATTATTTCTCTATGGAATTAATATTGTAAATTAGTATGCTGCTTTGTGCAGATCGGTAGATGAGAGGAAATATTTTTAATTATTTTTTTATATTATTTTTGTACACATAGCCACCCCCCCCACTATCAGGATGTGTTGTGGTGTGATCTGGTGTGTTGCTATGTAGCTGCCAGGAGATGGAATTATATCTGTGACTGCGTGCTGAATTACTTCATTCATTTTTATGGCGTTTTCCAACAACAATGAAGGTAAATAGTTACCATGGTTACTGATGATGTACTGAAATGTAGCCCAGATTTCTCTGTGATTTATGTATCATGGATTAATTAAATGTTGGGAACTAGTGAAGGATTTGTGAGATGAACTAGTATTGTGTGCAAACGTATTAGTGTGAATTACTGTAATAATTGTAGAGATAACACATCTGAAGTAAAACCCGTCCTTCGGATGGAAAAGTTGTTTTGAACTGTAAACCGGACCGTCGGATGGGGAAAGTTTATTTTGACAAACTGTAGGTTTGTTCTTGTATCTTGACTTTTACGGTTTGAAAACCTGTCCTTCGGACGGAATATTTTACGAGATATTAATATAGCCCTTGTATATGAGATAATTGTCACGGCTGTGTATGATCAGCCATTGTATCTAGTCATTACTCTTATTATTGAATATTGTTTTGTCTGTAGGCCATGTGGTGATATTCTGGTGAAATGGTAAATGGTGTGTGACCAGTTGACTGCCTTTAAGCAAGCTACTGGGGGTAAGTCTATCATGACCCCTCATGCTATTATTATTAAGTAATATAGGCTGAGTAGAAATAATTAACAACAAGAAGTCCTATGATACAATACAGATAATACTAACTTTATTTCTGAAGTTAGGTGTTCACATAGTTACATTATTCAATGTTCAGATGTTCTTTACAGTATATAGAGTAGTGGGAATAAGTCCCAGTGAGTTTCATTCTGTAAAAGATCCCAGACTTGATACTTGTTATTCAGTAAGGTCACATGATCTGCCTTGGTAAACAATAATTCATATACAACACATTGCATAGTAGTGATAACTTTGCCTATGTTATGTAACGGTACATGTTCTGATATTGTTGACTGAAGTACTGAATTGTCATTCACAATTGTCCGTCCATTGCCTTTTGTAGGTATTTTTCATCCTTCCTACTGGGAGATTAAAGACAGAATCCTCATGCTCAAACTATGGACTTGGTGTCAGTTATTTAACAAACCCTAGCGGCCATTAGGGTTTACATGGTGTCAGAAGTGGGATTGGTCTAAATACCCCTGGTGGCAAGATGTCCAAGACTGTTGATGTTTTTGTGTGCCGTTTGGGAGATGTCCAATTGACTGAACAATTGTGTAGTACATTCGGGTACCAGACTCTGCTTGGACTGCGTGTTGCTGAAGAGACTGGAAAGATAGACTGTGTTGATGCTGGAAACTGAACTGTTCATTTGTCGGTGAAAATATGGATACAGCGGACTATCTAAATTCATGTCGTTGGTGGAATTTGATCAACTTTTCACAGAAGGTTTGGTAGGTAATTAACAGATTAGTTACCTAGGTATCTCATTTAACTGTCATATGTTATATGTTGATGTTATTTGGTACTGTTATTATCACATGCATTATTTGTCAAATGTCTGGATAATATCGTAATAATGGCGGAGACAGCTCTTAACAAATTGTCTGCTGAGCTCGAGCAGCTAAGAATCAAAATGAAGGAGCAGGATGAGGTTATTCGATCTCAGCAGGAGAAGGCAAACGAGATGGCTCAAGCGTATGAGAGCAAGCAATTTGTTGTTCTTCCAAGTAAAAAGTTGGACAAATTCAGAGACCGTCCTCGTAAATCAGGTGATTTGTCTATACGCGAGTGGGTCGCAGATGTGCGCAGTCACTTAGAAGCGCATAGGTTGAGTTTGGATCGATCAGCCGCATTGATCCTGGAACATTTGGGTGGTCCAGCAAAACAGGAGATACTTGGTCGCGGTGAGTCTGTTAGGGGAGATCCAGAAGAGATTTTTCGTGTTCTCTTTCGCGTCTTTGGCGATGGTGATGATTTACCGACACTGCAACAGAAATTCTACTCGTATGTTCAGGGAGAGGATGACTTAGTTTCCTGTTCTCTTGGTCTGGTAGATTTGTATGACCGGATTGTTGAACTTGATGTATCATTCCGACCTTGTCGTGAAGGAGCCCTGAAAGGAAGATTTGCGGAGTCTGTGAAAGACGAAAGCTTACGGCGTGAGCTTCGTCGATTGAATGTTGAATTTCCAGATTTGAAATTCTTTGAGCTACGCGATCGAGCAATTCGCTGGCTAGGGGCATCCGCCAAGGCACAGAAGACAAAAGTGGCTGCAGCCCAAGAGACCATGACTGAATACGGTAAAGAGTCTTACATCACACGTCAAGAAGATATAATTTCCAGGCAACAAAAGCAAATAGATCAGCTGATGTCAACAGTAGGGAAGACGACTACAGAAGGAAATTCTTCCACATATCACAGGAACCAGCGTAAAGAGCGACGTTGTTGGACGTGTGGTTCATTGGAACATATTCAGAGGGATTGCTTGAAGGAAAGCAAGAAATCTGGAAAAGGTGTTAATCAAGACCATTTAAACTAGAGAAACCTGCGGTGGAGAGCCACACCGTAGGTTACCAGTTGGATGATGGCTCACTCATAAAGAGAGCAATCGGAACCTGTCCGGAGGCTGCTGTTCAGTTACAAGGGGTGGAAGTGCAGTGTCTGTTGGACACGGGTGCACAAGTGTCTACCGTGACCGAATCCTTTTATAGGAGTAATCTACAAGGCAAGTGTGACTTGGTGGATGTGGGTCGGCTGATACGTATCTCTGCAGCGAACGGCAAGGATATACCGTTTGTAGGCTATCTGGAACTGGACTTGGTTGTATTTGGTCATGAGTTCAAGAACATGGGTTTTTTGGTGGCAAAGGATCCTGAGGATACCGCTATGAAACAACGGAAAGAACAAGTTCCTGGAGTGTTGGGATCAAATGTGTTTCGTGACATGTGCAAAAATTTGTCAGGTGAAAGTTTTCCAGATGGCAAGTGGAAGACTATTCTTGCATTGTATGGCGAAACTAGAGCTACAGAGACTGTAAATATTAAGAGTTGTAGAGTCAGAGCAGCTGGGAAGAAACCAGTACTAGTCCCTGCTTGGTCGTTACAAGTAGTTGAAGGAACTGTGAGACCCTCGGGTACAGAAACATACACTGCTATCGTAGAGGAAATTGGTGTTGCTACTCCGACTCTACAGACTGGTCTTAAACTGGGACCATCACTGGTGACCGTGGACCGATCAGGTCGTGTACCTGTACAGGTTGCTAATTTCACAGACGAGGATGTATATATCAGTCCTAGGACACCTATTGGCATACTCCGGCCAGCTCATCCTGAGCCACTGGTTGACATTGTGTTTACAGAAGCAAATGAGGCAATCATCGTTGAGAACTCTGCTGAGAATATTTCTAATAAGGAGATAGGGCAGAAGTTGTTGTCCAAGATGGATGTTGGTGAAGGCCTTGATGGAGACCAGAGAGATCAGCTGAAGAATCTTCTCGCCGAATATGCGGATGTTTTTAGTGTTGCGGAGGACGATATAGGCTTTTGTGATGCTGTCGAGCACAGAATTATTACCGAGGATGACGTACCAGTTAGGGCACCCCATCGTCGAGTACCACCTCATCAGTGTAACGAAGTTCGAGACTATCTCCGTTCAGCACTGGATACAGGTGTTATTAGAGAATCCTCTAGCCCTTACTGTTCACCAGTCGTTCTTGTTCGTAAGAAGGACGGAAAGATACGTCTGTGCTGTGATTATCGCTCCTTGAATGCTAAAACTAAGAAGGACTCCTACCCATTACCACGTATTGAGGAAACATTTGATGTTCTTTCTGGAGCCAACTATTTCTGTAGTTTAGACTTGGCACATGGGTTTAACCAAGTTCCCGTCCGAGAGCAGGACATAGAGAAAACAGCCTTCCGTGTAGGAACTGGGGGACTGTACGAATATACAAGAATGCCATTTGGATTGACTGGGGCCCCGAGTACATTTATGAGGCTCATGGACAAGATCTTTGGAGACCAAAATTTCCAAACCCTTCTAATATACCTCGACGACATCCTAGTGTTTGGTAGGACATTCCAGGAGACCCTCAATCGTCTTGAGATGGTATTGGAGAGGCTTCGGAAATTCAACTTGAAGGTCAAGCCATCTAAATGTCAGCTCTTCAAACAAAAGTTGCGCTATCTTGGACATATGGTTTCCCAGGATGGAATACGTCCCGATCCGGAGAAGACGGCAGCAATAAGAGACTGGCCCCAGCCACGCACAGAAACAGAGCTTCGTGGATTTCTGGGAATAGCCAGATATTATAGGAGATTTGTGAAGGGATTTGCCAAGATCGCGGCACCACTACACGCTCTGCTGCACGGGCCTGGAAAGACCAACAAGAAGTCCAGAAAAAAGGTTCCATTGGGTACAGGTGCTTGGGATCCCTCCTGTGATGCATCCATGGCTGAACTCAAAGTGAAACTGACTGAAGCGCCTGTGTTGGGCTACCCAGACTTTAGCAAACCCTTTGTCCTAGAAGTTGATGCAAGTCACCTGGGCTTAGGAGCTGTCCTTTCGCAAGAGCAACCTTGTGGACCTGTTGTGCTGAGTTATGCGAGTAGAGCACTGCGACGCAATGAGAAGAATATGGAACGATACAGCAGTATGAAACTGGAACTATTGGCACTCAAGTGGGCAGTGACTGATAAGTATAGGGACATGTTGATTGGAGCAAAGTGTACAGTCTACACAGACAATGATCCACTGACTTACATAAGAACGACAGCAAAACTTCGGGCAACTGAGATGAGATGGGTTGGCCAACTGGCACAGTTTGATCTTGATATCAAGCACCGATCTGGGAAGACCAATAAAAATGCGGATTCCCTGAGCCGGAAGATTGAACATACTCCTGAAGTTCAACGACTTGAAGAAGTCTTCGTACAGAGTGGACACAGCTACGTATCTTCCACACCTCTTCCGAGAGACCTCACAGAAACAATTGGGACAGTGATCAGCCAGGTTTGGATGGAAGAAGTCAACGTTCCACAACAACGACATGGGCCTGAGCCAGTGTTGTCGTCTGATATTCCGCGTCTTTCGCGATCGGAGCTTAGTGACCTTCAGAAAACAGATCCAGATGTTGGCCGTCTTCATGTCTTTTGGGAACAAAAGAGACTACCAACATACAGATTGCTAGGGGGTGAGAGTAAACGTGTGAAGAAGCTCGTCAAGTCTTGGGACCGTCTTGTCAAGGTTGATGGTGTCCTGTATAGGAGGATACAGAAGAATGGCAACGAGGTTCGACAAGTTCTTCTACCAGAGACTCTGAAATCTAAAGTGTTGGCTGCGGTCCATGACGAAATGGGACATCAAGGATATGACCGGACTCTGTCTCTACTCACAGCTAGATGTTACTGGCCCTTCATGGCTAAAGAAGTGGCCACCTATTGTACTGAATGCAGTAGGTGCATGCTGGGTAAGAAGGGCAGGAACGTCAAAACATCAATAGGATCCCTCATCGCAAAGAGACCTTTGGAGATCTTAGCTATGGATTTTACGGTGCTCGAGAAAGGCTACAACAACCTAGAGAACGTGCTGGTATTAACTGACGTGTACACTAAGTTTACACAAGCGGTTGCCACAAGGGATCAATCTGCAAAGACAGTGGCACGTGTTCTAGTTCAAGAATGGTTTGTGCGGTATGGTGTTCCGAGAAGGTTACATAGTGACCAGGGCCGAAATTTTGAAGGAAAGGTCATCAAAGAACTGTGTGCTATGTATGGTATCACTAAGACCAGGACGATGCCATACCATCCCGAGCAGAATGGACAGTGTGAGAGATATAACAGAACACTGCACAACCTTTTGAGTACACTGCCCCCAGAGTCAAAACGCAAATGGCCACTGCTTCTGCCAGAATTAACTCATGCATACAACTGTACACCTCATGCAACAACTGGGTTTGCTCCATTTTATCTGTTTTTCGGGCGCGAGCCGAAGCTGCCTGTAGACCTTATGCTAGGAGAGACTGCGGATCCAGAACAAGCGCCTCAAGAGGAGTGGGTAACTGAACACCACCAGAGACTACAGAGTGCATTCCAGTTGGCAAGCGAAAGGTTGGAACGTGAAGCAGTAAAGCGTCAGGACAGATACAACAAGAATGCAGGCAACTATCCTTTACAGATAGGATCACGTGTCTTCCTCAAGAATCGTGTTGTAGGTCGTCACAAGATTCAAGATGAGTGGTTACCTGAACCTCATAAAGTGGTTGCTAAAGTTGGTGACAATATGTTCACAGTAGAGCCATTAGCTGGAGACATTAAGCAAAAGACCTTACATCGACAAGACTTGTTGGATTCGAAGGCTTTGGTTAGTGATGTAGCCCCAGCCAGTTTGAAGGAAGCGGATTCAGAGGTACAAACTGCGAATACCGCTGTAACGGAACCTCAAAGTGATGAGGACGAGGAGTCATACGGACTACTTATACCAGTAAATTGTGTTGATTCAACTGAATCACAACCAGATGAACTTGAACAATTGAATGATGAGCCTGCTGAACAGCAAGGCCATGGTAGTGCTTTCTGTACAGCAGGGGAGCCTGAACGGGTACT